>MDYQ01000078.1:0-218202 GCA_003024175.1 Planoprotostelium fungivorum
CAGGGATGCAGCGTCTGAGTCCTGTTGGCTGATTGTCAATCTGCATCGAGATCAGAGGTCATCTCCATTTTCCATGTAACATGATGTAAATCACTCACCGAACCTCTACATCTCCACCCGCCATAGTCCCGTTACCTATTGACATTTGAAAGGGGTTCAAATGTGTTTCACCCGAAAGAGCAAAGACGTTCTTTCCGTCGCTATAATGTCTCGATATCGAAAAGAAGCGTATTCTCCCACCTGGTCTCCTTGAGAGCTTCTCCCTACGATTGAATTGATTTCGAGTTCAATCACGCCAACGATCCGATGAAGATTCCACAACGGCAATTCCTGGCAAACAACACGCCAACCGACAGAGATCGATTGATTAACCGCCTCAGATGGCCCTCCATATCGACGGTGAGAGTGGTTGAGTAGATGAGTTCTCCAATTCTACGGTGAGAATGATTCTGAGGGGGGAGGGTTTCTGATCTCATTTCAGGGTTTCAGACTTCAGACGAAATCTGAAGGAGCACGTCACGAGATCGTCGCGAATCCATGGATCTACCGAATTTGTAGCTGAAGGTGAGATCTTAAAGTCGATGGAAATGGAGTTGACCTCTGATCTCGATACAGATTAACAATCAGCAAACAGGANGTGTTTCACCCGAAAGAGCAAAGACGTTCTTTCCGTCGCTATAATGTCTCGATATCGAAAAGAAGCGTATTCTCTCACCTGGTCTCCTTGAGAGCTTCTCCCTACAATTGAAAGCGAGATAAAGACCCCGAACAAAGACGGTTGGCTCAGGGTGGGTAGTTTCCACGATCGATGCGGTGATTTCGAGTTCAATCAAACGATCCGATGAAGAGTCAAAAATTCCACAACGGCAATTCCTGGCAAACAACACACCAACCGACAGAGATCGATTAACCGCCTCAGATGGCCCTCCATATCGACGGAGAGAGCGGTTGAGTAGCCGTTCCAGATGAGTTCTCCAATTCTACGGTGAGAATGATTCTAGGGTTTAGGGTTTCTGATCTCATTTCAGGGTTTCAGACTTCAGACGAAATGAAGGAGCACGTCACGAGATCGCCGCGGATCCATGGATCTACCGAATTTGTAGCTGAAGGTGAGATCTTAAAGTCGATGGAAATGGAGTTGACCTCTGATCTCGATACAGATCAACAATCAGCAAACAGGACTCGACCGTCAGGACAGCATAATTGAGACGAAGGGGAGAGGTGAGTCCGAGGTTGATGTTGATACCGATGATTATGGAGATGGAGATCACCTCTGATCTTGATACAGATCGACAACCACTCAACAAGACTCGAACGCCGCGTCACTGGGACCGAGATAGAGGGAAAGGTGAGTCAGATGTTTATGATAACGAGTTGGAGATGACCTCTGATCTTAATGCAGATCAACAATCACTCAACAAGACTCAAACGCCACATCACTGGGGCCAAGATAAATGGGAGATGTGAGTCAGATGTTGATGATGCTGTTGATGATAATGAGTTGGAGAGGACCTCTGATCTCAATGCAGGTCATGGGAATGATCAAGACTGGGTCTCTTTTGCTGATTCAATTCGCTTTCTGAGTACCACCAGCCATTGATATAGCTCCCACCACATCTGCAGCTCACATCAATAAATTTTGAAATTCAAGAGTTCTTATGGGACACAAAGGGAAGAATCTCTCTCTTTGGCGTGATGTCGTCTTGAGCACAGTAGCCAATTGATAACAGTCAATCCATTCTCAACTGGTTGTCATGATCCTCACATTTGAATGTCTTCAATAGCAACCCAGGGCTCAACTAAAAATGTGCAAGTGGCTAAACGTCACAAATTCTGACCACCCAAGTGCTAGGATGTTCCAATCAATTGGTCTTCTGAGAATCATGCTGAGTTGCAAAATTGCATGTTGCTTGATCATTGTAAACGCCAGGGAATGAGGTCTCCCCAAGATTGTTGATCCATGGGATGATTTGTACACCATTGAAGCTCTAACAGATCGTCTATTCAATAAAGCCTCCAAGATCATATTTAGTTGTTCCTCCTCAAGTAGGCGCAAAGCTGTATGCACTCCCATATGGATTATACTGTTCAACTTGGGTCTCGATGTTTGTCATGTGAGGGTATTGAATACTCTTGGTTGAAGTTTGTTGATCCTGCATCTCAATGTAATTGTTTTCGTATGGTTTGTTTGCTTCCATAGCAGACTCAATCACCCTGTGGCATCATCAGCCCATCCCTCTCCTGTTCACTCACAGAGTGTGTTTGTTCCTTCTGTCCCTCAGTCTGTCCTCAAAGAGGGTTGTGAAGCGAGATCTGATCCTTTCAAAGGTGGGGCGTTGTGATGGATTTTTCATCCAACAATCCAATACAAGATCCCACACGGCTGGTGGGCATAAGTCAGGTTGCTCTAATCTTGTTCCATTGAGTACCTTGTTCTTGTTGGCTGTTTGTTCCTATACAGCTTACGCACCTGCTCAAATACCTCCTTGTTTGTCAGAATCTGGTAAGGAACTATCTATAGTTAGAGATGAGAGTGTCATGAAGGATGTTATGTCTCACCCCTTGCACCTGCAAAGATTTCCCACACCTTGAAGACGTGTCAGGTCAAAGAATGAATAAAAACATTGTACCACAACACCAAATGACCACACATCAGATTGTAAGGTGCTGATACGATCTTGCATTACTTCCGGAGCAGCCCAGCGATAAGGTATGGCTGAACTTTTTCCATTGTATACATTCTCTTCTCTACTTAATCCAAAATCGGATATCTATAGTGAATTGAGGGTGGAAATGTGAGGAACATGCCTTACCTTGCAGTTCATCGCCCCATCCAGCAGCAGATTACGTGTTGCTAAATCTCTGTCCTCTTGTAAGATGAAAGAGGCATAAAGAAGAAGGAAGATCTCACCTGTGGATGATTGATTTCGATTGCAGATAGAGCATTCCGTTGACTGTAGATTGTGAACATCATCACATGGGTCCAACAATGAATCCTCACTGAGATCGAGCACCATGAACAAGAGAGTCTCTGTGGGTAACTGATCTCTGCTTCTCCTCAGGAAGTCACACAATGATCCATTCTCTGCAAACTCTAGGACCTGATGGATGATTCAGTCCAACTGAATCAATGGTAGACAGCACACCATGTTCAAAGATGAATCTTCCATAAGGTGGACTCCCAGCAATCGAACTACGTTAGGGTGGTTCAACTTTCTGCTCTGGTGTAAATCACAGAGGATTGGTAGTGGACTCACTGCAGCAATTTGATCTCCTCCTTGAACTGATTGTCTTGAAAGTCGTCCACATTCTTTACTCCTTTGATGGCTACAGGTGTGCCATTCCTTCATCGATGAGAACAATCAAGTGACGAGGAATAGTATCAGGATGGATCGCACCAGTCTCCCTTGTAGACTTTTCCAAAATTTCCTTGTCCGATGATTCCCTCTACGGTCACATCGTTGATTAACAATTGATCCAGCATCTGTAACATCATCTCCCTCTGTCTCCTGTTCCCTCTTGAATAACGATTGAATCATAGATCTCTCACTCTCTTCTTGATCTCTTCCTCAATGTGATGAAGATGTAAACTCCCACTCCCGTGAGGATCAATACAAAAAGGATGGTACCAATGACAATACCCGCAATGGCGGAGTTAGATAAGCCTTTCTTCGGTACAATGGGCCATTCCTTATGATCTCGTTCATCACCGTGTTCTCATAAACAAAGACACTCACGACAGAAGAGATTCCAGAGATAGAGGTCGAGCGGGTCAATTGTGCCGCCGTGTAGTTGGCTGATCCTTGGTTCACATCTCTCACACCCGGTGGAGCGATGTTCAATTTGAACGTCTCCTCTGCACTTTGTCATTTTTGTCGTTCATCATTGAATCACACACCGGTGGAGATGTAAGATAGACGATTGGCTGAGATGTTCAACTGTAGAGCGATGTCGTTCAATAATTTCTGTCGTAACGTTAAGGGTGATCAAGGAAGGGACGACGATCTATTTGTACCTCATCTCTGGGCACGGAAACAGTCAATTGTACTTGTTGTGATGACTGGTCTCTGACTGTGCATTGTGCCTGACATTTGAAGAAGGAATACGAGTTGACTGGGCATTCGAGATGGTTGTTCTCCAAATTGCACCTGGTTCATCTCAGAATAGGTTCGATCCAGAGAAACATCACATCACGCTGGATGGTACTCCCATGTTGGTTGCGTTCGTCAGATTATTATATTGTAATTGAAGAGACATTAATCCAAAATTGCTGCTGAAATCTGGGGCAGAACCTTGTAGATCATTGTACGACACGTCAAAATATTTCAAACTGGTGAGGCGTGATACATCGGAGGGCAGGCTGGATATCGTTCAGTGATCACTCATGTGATGTGTACCTTGTGAGATGATTTCCCGTCAGATTGAGATAGGTCAGCTTGTTTTGTATATGTAACGCAGGAATAGGACCGCTGAAATCATTCATGCTGATTCAGATCAGGAGAGACATCGATGATGGAACGAACGATGAGGACCACCTCAGGTCCAGGCGTTCGATCGAAGACAATGAGCCCATGAAAGAAATATCTGGAGAATGTGAGACCTTCATCACAGATGCACATCCGTATTGTTCACCTCCTGAGAGCTGATTATTTTTGAGATTGATGATTTGTGGATCACAGAATGAAGGTCCGATGCCCCCGCTTAATTTGTTGTCGTTCAAGATCAACGTCTGAATGGCCGGAATACCGAGTAGACCCGATAGAGAACCGGTGATGTTATTATAGCTGAGATCCACGGTCCTCAAACTCTGAACAAGTCATGATCCATCTCGTGGAACCATTCGATTCACCTTCATGTTTCTCATGCCATCCAGGAGTGAACCACTGATGAGATTATCTGTCGTGATGTGAATTGATGCGGAGGATGAACACTCACGGGATAGATTGAGCGTCTCTAATCGATCGAGAGCTGTCAGAACGGAGAAATTAGAGAGCGTCAATCGATTACCACTGGCAGAGATTTCGGTCAATTGAGTCAGCTGATTGAATGTCTCTGGAAACTCTCCCGAGAATCTGAAATTCATCAATCACGTTTGATCTAGGTGATCAGTGGAATCGAATGTCATCGCACTCACTGATTACGATCGAATCGTGCGACTTTGAGTTTGTTGAGACCGGCGACAGAAGGCATGGCACCTGCTCGATTCAGATCAAAGTTGAATCATCTCTCTTCGCTCACCAGACAACCGATTATCAGAAAAATCAAACTGATCGACTTCAGTCATCTTCATCTTAATCTTCTCACCGTCTCTAGCTCCGAGAGAAACCCAAGAGCGACAGGTCCGGCTCCAGACAGACGATTTCCACTGAAATCTCCGTGAATTCCCTCTTCCATCGCATTCTTTCACCTGAAATTTGCGTATTGCAGTCTGAATAGGTAATGGATAGTATCCGGTATCAAACCACGAAAAGAATTCCCCGACACATCGATCGATCTGAGAGGTGAAAGAGTGCTGAAATTGTAGACCATCATCCCACTGAATCGATTGGTGGACAGATTGAACGATACGAGGTGACTGTAAGGTTCAATCGAACATTCACTCGATCTCGTAATAGAGATGACTTACCTCATGGCTCCGAAGATGTTTGGAGTCAATGGACCGCTGAAGCCATTGGTGGAGACGTCGATCGTGGTCAGGCTGATCATGTTCTCCAGCACATCGATGCCACCGGTGAATCCATTGTGAGCTAAGAGGAGCATCCTCAGACCCGTTAAATTGGCGAAAGAGGCAGGTAAGGGGCCATTCAGTTGGTTGATGGATGCGTCCTGTTCGTTTCAGATCTGACGCTTACTCGCGATGATGAAAACAGTTGAAGATCTCATGATGAGCTCATCATGATATTTCTCACGAGAGAGATCAGGCTGTTCTGCTGCCAGGTGTCTGGTAGGCTCCCTGAGAGTTGATTCGAAGTCAATACCAGAAACTGTTTCATCTTCAGCCAATGAGTAGAGAGGAGAGGAGATAGAAGAGGCATCAACAGAGAAGAGAGGGAGAATAAATGACATCACCAAAAGACCGGGAAGAGAATCTGCACCGGTTGGAAAGGGGCCGGTGAATCGATTAAAAGACATCAAACCTACATCCATCAATATCATCGCGCCACTCTGGAACACTCACACACGGACAGATTCTTCATCTGAGATAGATCTCCGATCTCTCCCGTCAGATTGTTGTTGTTGATCGAGAACTCGATCAATCCGCCGAATTGAAAGACACCTATCTCGTCTTCACATCTTCCCTCTCCTCTCCTCTCACCTCTCGGCACTTCTCCTTCCAATAGATTTACGTTCAATCGAAGGGCTTTCAGGTCCACCAATTTCTCTTCATCTCGGTCAGAGAGAGGGAAGAGAATGGCTCTCACCGATTTCGGTTGGGATCGTTCCACTGAATAGATTGCTACCTGATGCATCGATGAGTGAGTGAATCCATTTCACATCGACTCACTGAGATCCAACAGATTTAGATGAATCCAATTTCCAATGAAGGTGGGTATCTCTGTTGATCATAAATAAGAATGAGGGAAGAGGTATAGAAGCAACGAATCAGTTACCTCCAGTGAGAGTGTTGGCTGAGAGGGCCAAGTACCTGATGGAATGAGACGAATCGATAGGGTTACGCGCTCACTGCAGATTGATCGAATTATTCCACGAAGATGGAATCGATCCTTTCAATTGATTCTGAGACAGATCGACGTACATGAGATCTAACCATCACGTCAGCATCTTCCCCCACTCGAGATCTACGCCCACCGAGATTGCTCAACGACACGGGAAGTGGTCCGACGAGAAGATTGGTTCTGATGAGAGTGAATCTGTGGACGATCGAATGTCTCGATTCACCTCAAGTCGATATATTTGAGAGATGGGAAGGATTGAAAGATTTCTGGAATCTCTCCTAGATGGCAGGTCAGATGAAGATGGAGACGTGGACATGATGCGAAGATGGATTCACCTGTGAATTGGTTGTGACTGAGATCCAGTTGCATCAAACCGGGAGATTGAACTAAGACGTGCAGAGGAAGGCTACCATTCAAATTATTCTGACCCACCTGGACGGTTAACAAATGCGTCGATTGACTCAGCGATGAAGGCAATGATCCTGGAAAAAGTTAATTATTTTGGCTTCAGAGTGGGTGTTCGGTGAACGTGATTCACATGTCCGACATGATTGTGAGATCGAAGAGAGGAAACAAACCTTCCAAACTGTTTCCAGTCAAGTTGAATCCCACTGTTGTGAAGGAAAACATGTCGGGTATGTTTCCCTGTAGATTATTGTTCGCCATCGAAAAATATGGAATATAGAAGGCTGATGTCTGCAGAGATCCTGGAAGTTGTCCATCTGAGTTGTGGATCAGATGAAGATCCGATCAGAAACGCTGTGCACCCAAATTATTGTTGTCCAAATAAAGGGTCACGAAGGTGAGAGCAGTACTGATCTCTGGCCGGATGAGGCATTGGACCCCATACCATCCCTGGCAGTAGTTTGTGTCTCCCGTATCCCAGCCTGTGTTGTTCTTCCAATTAGATCCTGTTATATTGTCAGAAACAGGTGAGACGTTTAGGTGCTAACCATCGGTGGAATTATATAGATCCTTTAGTGCAGCATATACCACCGGATATGTAGTAAATTGAGCTCTGACACACGAAAAGATCGAGACGATGATTGTTGTTATCACTAGAATCCGCATGTCGCCCTTTTGATCGACAGTGCTGGTGTGTGCGAGTGATGGATAACTTGAAAATATATATATTTTCGTGTGTCAAACCGCGTTTCCAGGAGCAACCATGCGCATTAACTTTGTGTCTGAGAGAATACGCCGGATGAAATCAGACCATTGGTAGAGTCGTACACGCCGTAAGCGCAGCGAAAGCCACCGGAGAGGTTAGTGAGCTGAGCCAGAAGACCAGGAAGATCAGTAATGTCAGTCAGCGCAATCCCTCTTCGATGAGTGTAGTGTAGCCCCTGATGAAATGGGGTGAAGGTTCCGCTTCTAGACATGGCTGAGATTATGTGCATGCGAATGAAGCAATCGACGAAAGGAGGAACAGGACCAGAGTGCCTCTCACGTGACTTGATGTTTTGGGGCGTGATCACGGGGATTCCACCGTGGTCGCACGATCAATTTTACTAATGTCCCCTCGGAATTTTCTCTGAACCACTGTTCTCCATGTGATAAATGATTCTCGAAATGAATAAGGTGGCATCGCGGTCATCGATTTTACTGCGATTCCATTCCAACCCACCCTCCGGTAAGTGGATCCACACTGAACCCAGATATGAGGTAGATGAAGCGTCTCACTTGTCTTCTATTGAAACTAGGTCCTCCTCTAGTGAGCAGTCACCTAAACCGATCCAATACCATACTGAACGGACATCCTGAAACAGACAAGCGGGTTAGATTCAATGAAAAGCACGTGTGGCTTCATAAAAAGATCACTCGTCAACCTCCTCCTTGGATCTCTGGTTCTTCCTCTGTATATCTTCTCGCCAACATGAACGCACAATGAAGAACGAACGAACCATATGGGCTTAAAGAATAAAATTTTTTTATAGATTTCGCGTGAACTGATAAACGGCAAGTTGTTTGTAGAGTGTTTCATCTCGCAGATGAGATCAGAAGATGGACACTTATGGTGATTACAGAAACACTGGACCGAGCAAGTATCGAAAGACCAGCTCTAGCTTTGGTCTACCTACTGTTCGAGCCAGATACAACGTGAGAAATCGTGAAGCAACGAAGTACAGGACTGAGCAACTGTTAGGGCGATGTTCCAGAGGATTTCCTCGTGGATAAAGCCTTGAGTTTGGTTGAAAACCAGGGAATGAAACATGACAAGAACACATTTCTCCTCGATGCCTCCTCTACTGGACACAATAGTACGGTAAGATTGAGTCTTCTCTTCTTGAAAGCCAGATCTGAAAAATGAACAGGCAACGGAGGGATACCAGATCGTCCCCGACGAGGGACCTCTACCTCAATTCATAAAGGCGGGAATGGCTTCTGTGCCTGACTACATCAACAATAAGATCAGAGAGGCAGTTCAATATCTCTCATTTCCCGGACTATTACCTCAGATCTCCAGGGCATTCGTGACCGCAGACAGTAAATTATACTTTTGGAACTATTTCGATGGGTGATCTACCTCTCTATATACCCCATTCATCTGACATTGCCAGATCTGATTTCGTCTGCTTCGAAGAGGTGAAACAGATCATCTCTAACGTAGGCCTGGTCGCTCCAAAGTCCGGGGTATGTCAATCATCCTCCACATGATCTGATGATATCCCATATCTTCCGCTCATCTCTTCAGATCTTCCCACAACAAACCGAATGGATCCTGGTAGTTAGCACCTCCGTCGAGATCCTCCTCATCGAGATCTTGGGCATCAGCATCGCCTCGATGGAAGCCAGATTATGTACGTCGGCCCACATCTCCAACTCTAACGCATCCCAGCCGAATATTCTGTCGCTTCAGATGATGTTCAGATGACAAAGATCGTGGGAACGAAGGAGGGCAGAATCTTCATGGGTGGTTTAGACGGTCACCTCTACGAGATCCTCTACGGAGGTAAGTCACTCTCAATTCGAGCACAGAGTGACGAGAGACAGTCAAGGAACATTTCTTCCAGAAGAAATGCAGGAAGATCTGTCACACGTCCAATGGACTCTTATCCATATTCAAGTGAGACGAGAGAAGGTGTCGAACTGAAGAGAAATAGATTCGGACAAGGTGATCCCATACAAGATGTCGTCGTGGACGACAGCAGAAGGCTCGTCTACACTCTGACGAAGAGCAAGAGTGAGATCCAGGTGAGAAGAAGGAAGAAGGAACAAACTCAACGGATTAGGTGTACAGTCTGGGTGAAAAGGGAGACGATTTCATTCCAAAGTACAAATGCAAGGATCTCTACTTCACCATCAAGCGTGAGCTACCGAACATCAAGGTGGATAGAACCTGTGGATGTGTCTGACGAGAGAAAGGAATTCAGAGTCATCAACGTCTTCCCTATCACGGAGACCGAATCGAAGCAATACCAACTGCAAGCCATCACCGACTCTGGCATTCGCATCTTCCTCTCCACCTCTCAAGATGCCTTCGTGAGCCATGAAATTTCGTGGAGATTCCATTGACCCCTACAGAGCATCTCGGGCTCGAACAACACCCTCAGCGTCAGAGCAGTCAAGCTCGCACCGGCCAATCGAAGCCAAGCCATCCAGACAGCACAGAGTGGCAGTCCTTACCCTCAGCAGAGTTCGTCTCCCTTTGCAGGAACACCCATGCACGATCGATTTTTGACCGAGAGATTGATCCACAACCAGACCGTAGAGCCCCTCGAGCAGGAATTGGAGGGTGAGAGAGTGAATGTGTGGTGATGAATGACACCATGGAAGAGGTCAGTCGATCATTGTATTCGAAGAACGTGACCATCTTGAACGTCTGTCCGTCTGAGGTGAGTTCTTTATCGTTTCCACTCGTTCGAATGGAGAGTGGTGGGCTGAATCGTGGTAGGACCAATCGACACTGATCTTCATCTCTTTGGATCCGAAATTGTGCACGAACCTGTGGGCGGAGAATGCCAGCGAGAATGCCTCTTTCCTCTGCAAGGTGAGCCTCCCTTCTCCATAGAAGGCAGTCATTTGTGAACCATATCAGGCTCCTGGTGGTGTGTGGGATCTGAGCGAAGACGAGAACAACATGAACAAGACGAGCATCTACTACCGCAACATATCCTCCACGAGAGAAGGAGTGAGTCACCGTCACCTCGTCTGATCTCATTCCAATTCAGAGCATTCACAACGAGATCATCACACAGCACTTCCTCCCGGCGAAGCAGTACATCTTGTTGACCAGCTTCCACACTCACGTCTTGTCTAAGATGAGGCCCATCGACAACCTCGTCAGGATCTTGAACTCATCCAACGGAAAGATCGATCATAGAGTCAAGGTGGGAGACATCCACATCATCGATGTCTCTCATTGTCGATTGATGTCATCCAGCTCTTCATCGAGGAGTACGGTCACATTCAGACTTGCATCATGGCCATTCTATTGGCCAGCACGAACGTAGAGACAGTCGACGCGAAGCATCCCAACTTGAGAAACTGGGCCACTTCTCTATCCCTCGAATGCTCTCGTGAGTCAGAATTCTTCTCTGAAGCTGAAGGAGAACAGGACAAGCGAGTGCAGAGAGAGCGAACAACAGCTCCATGTTCGGATTCTTCCAACCGTCCACGGCTTCTATGACTGTGGGACAGATCTCCGTGGCTCTGTTACTCCATCGGTACCTGAGACCCATCTTACACACTACCATCATCACCCACGCCACCGGAAAGGTGAAGTAGAAATCGATGAAATCTCGTCTCACGAGAACAGAGTGCCCAGTTCACCTTCAGTCCACAGGAGATGGGAGAGATCGCTCAGTATCTGTCCTCTCTGAAAGATTTCATCAATCAGAGTGAGTCCATCTCTCCTTCATCATCACATACAATTTCTCTCATTTGATATATATCTCCACTCTTCACGAGTACATCGACATTCAGATGGATGACGCGAAGACAGATCCACAAGTGATATCGAAGGGATCGAGAGGTGGCAACACCAACGAAAATTTCGATGCAGAAGAAGAAGCGAGATTATCCGATGGCCTCCATCTACTGATCAATCGTTCTCTCCAGGCCGTTCTCTTCTTACAGAACGTCAACGATTTCATCTTTCCCAACATCTTACAACAGTGAGTCGATGAGATATCAGAAGAAACTGAAGGAAGGAGGTTGACGTCGAATGGTTACGGAATCTTATCTGGAATGACTGTGAAGGAGTTTATGAAGGAGCAAGGACAGAAGGCAGCGCAAGAACTGTTACAGACCATCACCTCTCTATCGAACCGAATGGACACAGGAGAGGTATCACACATCTCCATCTCCTTTCATTCTCACTTCAAACAGGAACTACTGAGCCAGATTCTGCAGAAGAACAGTCAGTTCTACTTCTCCACCGCTGATCGTGATCGATTGCAAGCGGAAGAATGTCTTGAGAAGGCAAAGAACACTCCCGTCGAATCGGAGAGAACCAATCTATTGAATCAATCCGTGCAGGTGTGTGCCTCATCCTCTATCTCTCTCCATCTCTCTTTATCTCTCTCCATCTCTCTTCATCTTCAAACAAAATAAATTCGAATTGTGATGAGATCGTGTGACTGAAGAGAAAACAGTTGTACAAGAAGGCAGCGACGGGCAATGCCAGCATTGATAACGTGGTGAGGGAGTATAAGGCTCTGAACTATCCAACGGGTATCGTGGAGGTGGCATTGGCTCAGGCCAACAAGGGAATCATCTCTTCGGAGAATTCGGCCAGGTTCTTCCTCAACAATTGTCCCGAGGGTGATGCTGATCTCAGAAGAGAATTCGACAGGAGGTATGACTCTTCCATCTTCTCTTCTTCTCTTTCGTCTTTCATCTTTTATCTTCTCTTCTTCTCTTTCGTCTCTCATCTTTTATCTTCTCTTTCATCTCCTTATCTTGATTGAATGGTAACAGGAGGAACTATTACGGATACGTTCTATCTCTGCTGCACGAATCATTCGATCAAGGAAACGAGAGCTTTCAATCGATGAGATCCGAGGTGAATGAAGGGGATGAGATCACCATTGACACGGTGTTCAGATCATCCCCATCATCAAGAAATCAAACGACGTGTGTCTACACTATGTCATCTACGATTGGTACATCTCCATGGATGAGAAGGCTAAATTGATCCAAGTGAGAACCCTCTTCACTCGTTTCTGCACAGAGGAATGTTGTGAGGTAGATATTGAACCAAGGTAGGACTTCAAGGGCATGACCACGGCTCATTTGGAGAACTATCTCAATGGAAAGGGAACCATCGATGATCTGGAGATCCTGACTACTCTCTACACCGCCAACGAAAAGTGGGGTGCGGCCTCGAAGACGTTCGCTCAGTTGTCTTCTCTTCCAAACGTACCACTTCATCAGAGGTGATCTACATTGACGTCACATGACTGATCGTGGACAGATCCAACTACATCTTGAGAGCTTACTCACTCTGCAAACTGGCCAATTTCCACATCAACGACCACAACTACGCCACCCTCATTCAAGATAAGGTAAGAGCTTACTTAACAATTAATCCACAGAGAGCTGAAGAGAGACAGGTCATCTTGGTGCAACTGCAGATGAAGATCAAGGATGCACTGTCTGAATCGAGAGACATACAATACCAAACGGCAGCCAGAGAATTAGAAGAGAGCGATGTCATGGAGATCTCCAAGGTATAACATCCAAGATGACGAATGCTGACGTCATCAGTTGTATCGATACACCCAGACGTTTGGACTGCACGAGTTACAGTTGGAGGTGCTCAAGAATGCAGAGACAGTGGATCAATCCATCAGCAACTGCATCCAAGAGAACTGGAGGAAGATCATTCGACAAGGTGAAATCACGATGGATCTCAGTGTGCTCACTCTGTTCAGAGCCAACCATGGCCTCTCTGTCGAACAAGGTGAAGAGCTTGGGAGACATCTTGGGACACTCTGAGGTGAAGAGGTGGAGAAGGAGTGGAGAATGACTGGGAACAGGCGTTTCCGGTGGAGTTTCTGATCGCAGAGATGGAGAAGGAGAACATGACAAACGGAAAGGAAGAGAGGGATGCACCCTGGGTCATCCACACCATGCTCAACCTCAGGATCTCGTTTCGCGAGCTAGTGCGCATCTACGATCAACTGTTGGACTCCAGCGTGAGATCTCTCTTCTCTCTTCTGTCGATGTCATCTCTCTCTTCTGTCGATGTCGTTTGAAACGAATACTGATATGGAATAGGAATGGAACGAGAAGGCAAAGATGGGTCACATTGGGGAGATGATCGTGGTTCTGGTGAAGATGTGGAGGGAGAACATTCGATCCATGGGACCGAAAGACGCCAACTACAACAAGGAGACGAACGACTTCACCCGAGTGGTGGAGAGTGTGCTGACCAAGAGATCGTCACAGCTCAAGTCTGTGGGAGAGGAAGAGGTGGCACAATCCATGTTGGAATTGAGAAAGTTCCTCTCTGGAAAGTAATGGATTTGGATCAAATAAAAGGATGATTATCGTTTCCACTTCTTGAACAAGAGAAGAGATAGAGAGAAGAGAGAGACAGAGATGATCGGGTGATGATGATCTCTCACAGACCAACACATCCATCACATGATGAACATCGTAAAATAAAAAGACCCATTCCACTCTCCTATTTATATCGCCGATTCTGCCATTCTCCTCTGTGACTCCGCCGCAGCCGCCAGCTTCTCCAACAGCGGTTGCTGTGGTGGTAGAACACCCGCCTGCCTCAGTCCCTGACCCTTCTCTTCCGCCCTCTTTCCGTTGATGACGATGGTGGAGCTCGTGTGATTCGTCACGGTGGGTACTTGTCCCTGCTGCTGCTGCTGCTGCAAGACGAGCTGGCTGGTCTGTATCGCCACCGCACGATCTCTCTTCCTCTGTTCCTGCACAGAATGAGAGAGAAGAAGAGAGAGATCGTGCGTCACCATGACTTGAACGAATCTCCTTCTCTTCGTCTGTGGTGAGATGACGGGTGAGCTCTGTGGAGACATGTTCAAGTTTTCCGTGAGGTGAGATAACTTTGAATTGGCCAAGAGGGGTGAACTGTTCATCCTGGATGATTCAGAGGTGAACGATTGAGGGTCAACTCACTCGGGGGAGGCGAATCGAACTCTACGCATCCTGGGCGAGCTGACTCGGTAACCTCTCTTTGAAGAGAAACGCACCGATGAGACCGGCCCCTTCTTCGTCTGATTCTCTTCTCCTTTGTCTCCCTTCAGATCTACGATCTGTAAATTGGAGAAGGAGGCGTTCAGCTGTCTCTGCTTCGGACACTCGTCCGAGGACTTTGCCTTGAGATTCATCTGTTGGTGTGAGGAGAGAGATGTGAGAGACATCTCACGTCAAAGTCTTTGGCTGGAACAACATCGCGGTCGTTGATGAGACTCTTGATGCTCAAGACTGAACCGTGAGTGCTCGAATCTGAATCGTCGCTGCCGTTCTCCTTGTGTTCTTCTTCTTCACTCTTCTTCTGCTGTCCGTACAATCGATTGATTCGGTCGACGTCGACGGGCTAAAAGGGTGAGATCTTCCGTCTACAACGAGACGATCTCACCAGTTTCTTCGGGGAGTTCTTCTTGACTTTTCTCAGAGCTCTAGCCACGATCCTTCTCTCTTCTCGATCTTCTTCTTCCTTTGTGCGGCCGGTGGGGACGCTCGTAGTGACGTGGTTCGCTGATGTCATCAGATACATCACATGATGATGATACGATGATGCGATGACGGGTGAGACGATCAAGACTCACTCTGAATGCATTGCATCAATCGTGAGGCCTCCCTCGAATCTGCGGAGATACCAAGGCGGGTTCCTTGGTCTCTGAGAAAACCGTTGAGAGCGCTGGGAAGATTGAACGGAAGTTTGGCTTCTGCCACGGCCTCTGGTTTCTTTTCTTCTGGAATCTGAACGGGGAGGAGGGGCATCGACTTGGACATGCGTTCGTAGGGCACATCGCGAAGTGATGGAGGTGGCAACTTCTTCGGTGGTTCTGTCCTGGGAGGGGGTGCGATCATGGTCGTCTGATCGAGGCTGGAAGTGGAGTTGCTTCGGCTGTGGCTTCTGCGATTCTGGGGCACGATCGGATCTGAGGACGTTGCATACGAAGGACGTGCATCACCAGGATGATTGCCAGTGAGGAAGGAGATGGAAGGTAATTGTCTGCAGTCTGTGATGTCTCCTTGTCTCTCCATCTTCTGGGGCTGCATGGACCTGGGGACGTGGACAGCAGGTGGAAAAGAGTTCATGAGGGGATTATGAAGCTCTGGCGTCGCCCTCCCTGCAGACTGTTCCAAGTATTGCAGTTGAAGAGCGGCTTGATTACGTAGAGAATCCTGCAGGCGTATGGACTCTTGCAAAACTCTCATTTGAGCACAACGCTGATCTTCCTCTTCTCTCTCTGCCTCGGCTTGTTGTTGATAAAATCTGAAACAAATGTCATGATCGAAATGTGACGGACGATATGGTTGGCCACCTCATCATGAGTTCGTCTTTGGTCATGTTTCGTCGATCCATCTAGATTAATAGAATAGAGTTCTATCGAAAGTTACAGACAGTTGAAACGGTGTTATAACGGTCACACCTCTGATTTATTTCTTGTTTTCAAAGGACATACAATGATGTCTATGAATTGTATCAGTGTCAATCCCATCTTTCGAATATCTTCAACCATCATATCATATCCATTTCACATCAAGGTTCGAGTTGTTTTGTTCTTCATCTGATGTACAAACCACAACTCCATTCAAACATTCACCTTCGTCTTCGTGCGTCGTCTAATCGTTCGTCGGTTGAGGGTTGGGCGTTATGATGCACTCGGAATTTTGAGAACCTTTTTGTTATAGACTCCCCCCAAACAGTAGACAAGTGTGGGCCGAACTGACGACGAGGAATGAAACAAATCGAACATGAGAGATTTTCAAATCGGCGGTGAATTTCGAACAGATTTCAGCGTAGAGCTGGTTTTCTGACAGGTTGAGCATCTGAAGAAGGAAAGAGATCTTCACCATGACAACTGCCTTGCGTACCCAGTGTTTTCATCCACTATGTTCTCATCCAGGGAAAGCATCATCACCCCCTGCCCTATAATTTCGAATATAGAGCCGATCTGGATAATCGTGAACTCGCCGCGTTTTCAAACGTGTGTCAAATCTAATCGTTCATTACCCATTCTTGAACCCGTGCGACAATGTATCTCATCATCGCACGGGTCCTCGAAAGCGGCAACTACCAAGTTCGCTACATCGTTTCTCAACGACGAATTCATTGTATCTGTGGGACCTTCAAAAACATAAGTTGTCTCTGTCTACCGAGAGCGCTGCGCCACAAGACAGAGACTGTTGATATTCGCCGAGAACTTGGCCGCTCTCGCATCTCCGGCTATGCTTCCAGGTCGATGATGGACTCCAATCACAGACACCGGCTTCTGTCTTTTGTATCGGATGCACGTGACTCGTCTACTGCTTCTATGCGATGTCATTCACCTCCATCACAACATGGACTCGTGTGTCGATCCACAACGTCATAGCACAACACAAGAGAGACACGAAACAAACAGTCTTCTATTCTACTACTTGAGAAGAGCGACGAGGACCTTCTCGTAATCTCCGCTGGTCTCCTTCTCGATGTCGTGGATGAGTGTCCTGTTCAGATGAGTCATGTGATTTGATGATGATGGATGGGGGGCTCTGATGATGGAGGGCACTCACTTTCCAGTGACCTGAGCGTAAGTGGTGGCAAACCAGGCGAGGGTCTGTCTATCGTGTGCGGTCATGATGTAGACGAGGAGATCATCGTTGGTTCCCAGACCCTTGAAGGCCTCCTTCAATCTATCCACAAAGTAGCGATCGCGAGTGGTGGCTGCTCATCATCAGGTGACATGCGAAGATGAGATGACATGGATGATGGAAGGTGTTGAACTTACTGAGGGCCAAGAGAGCGTCGCAGTAGTCACCAGAGGTCTCGTTCTTGATAGCATCATGGAGTGACTTTCCTCTCAATCTCTGGTAAGCCCTACAGAAACCTTCAGCCTCGCAGGTTGACATCGAATCTTCTCACAAGTTGGTGGCGTAGAGCTGGGCGGAGCTGCGAGTGGTGATGATGGAAACGAATGTGCTGTCATCAGTTCCAAACTTCTTCTCTCCTGCGTGGTAGAGGACGTCGGCATCGATGGCGGCCTGCTGTTCGTTGACGTATGGGCTCTCGTCTCTGCGACCCTCCAAGATGGCAAGGAGGACCTTCTGGAAGTTGCCGGATGTCTCGCTCTTGACGTCCTTTCTGAGGTCACCTCCGTACTTGGCGGCGTAGATCTGGTTGATCTGTGCAATCTCGCTGGGAGGATGTCAGATGTGGGACGTAAGAGGAGGACCCACTAGTTGGTGCTGTGGCAGACGGCGTCGATGAGAGGGTGGTCCTTGGTTCCCAGTCCCTTCATGGCGTCCTTGAGGTAATCGGCCTTCACCTCGGGGATGGATTTGGCTGTGGAGATATGAGCGGAATGATGCGACGAAGACGATCCATCACCAAGTCTCTTGCAGACAGCTCTGTATCTTCCACTCAGCTCAGACTCCAACTCCTTCTGGAGGTTCTTTCCAGTCAGGCGCTCGAACTCGCTGGCGATGGCCACACGACCATCGTGGGGGAGGGAGGAGAGGACCTTCCGTCGAGTTAAGAGGGAACATGACGAAAGAGGATGTTACCTGAGTGACCTTCTTCTCGTCGGTACCGAAGCCCTTCATGGCCTTGTAGAGGGTATCAGCGGCATCTCTGTAGCTCATGGTGTCTTTGTGGGTTGTGTGTTCCGAAGGTTTAGAAGTTATGACGCGACCTTCCGGTTTTAACTTCGCGTGTTCTGAAATGTGCGAACAAGGCCCACAAGCACAAAAATGTGTGGTTGTGTTTGATCGGAGAAGAATGAACAGAGATCACAAGGCCCTACGCACTGAACGTCTGGTATTATGTCCAGCACCTCTTCCGGGATCCTCTTTCTGGCCTTTCTGGAATGCGCATAGATCTGATCCTATCGTCAGCACAATGGCTTGGTGAGTGTATGATCACGCAGAGGTGTAGTCTCACAGCACTTTTAGGGGTGGTACCACTCCGCCAATCAGTGATGAGGAATTGAAGGAGAGAGCAATCAAACAGAACCGGTTGTTCAACGAGAGAGGCCACGGTATCTTTGGAGTGGCTTGGTCATCTTCACAGAAAAATGAAGGAGGTATGATGCTGATTTAGACATCATGTTGATACGGACAAGATGAACCAAGTGAATGGATTGGATTAGTCGAGATCAGAAATCACGATGATTGGTTGGATCACTTTCGAGCTCGAACAACAGAAAGACGAGATTACGATCCAGTTCCAGGGGCCATCGAGTTGTTGTACAGTTTCATCCCAGCCGTGTGGGGCAAAGGTTCGTCCAGAAACATCTCCTCGTTCGATCTAATGTCTAAAGGTGTTGCTGGTGAGGCCGTGAAGTGCGTCATCGACCACGGTTTACGCGTCGCGAAATTAGAAAAGATCACTGCGGCCGTTCTGCCTAATAATTCTGCCAGTCTGAACGTTCTGACAAAGGTGATGATCTACCATCACATCATGTGCATGATGATGGAACAAGGCACAATGTCCTTGAAGGTGACGAATCACAGGCCGGCCTCACAAATCGTGGAAACCTCTACGGCTACGCACCCGAAGACGTCTTCTACGAGATCTCCCATTGAGAATAAACCAAAACTCATCCGAAATTGTACACTATATCCACTTTACTGATCAATCATCCGAGTCATCATCCGAAACATCAAAGTCCATGATGTCATCGAATCCCTTGAATGTGGGGAAGCCAAGGCCGCCTCCACCCGGTGGAATCTTCTGTCGGTTGTTCGCCGACGGTTTGATGCTCTCGATGGGGTCCTCATCAAAGTCCATGATGTCGTCGAAACCCTTGAACGTGGGGAAGCCGAGGCCGCCCCCGGGCACGACCTGTCGGTTGTTGGGGTGGTGGTCCAAGTTGTTGTAGCCTTCGTCTTCTGTGGCAAGAGAGTGGAAAGACTCGTACTTCTTGTTGACTTGGCGGGTGGCATAACGGATGGTGCTGTCTTCCATCTCGTGGAACCTCCGAGTGCCGTAGGCGGCGGAGGAGGTGTAGGGGTCCGTCTGGGGATCGGATTGAGAGTTGTTGGTGAAGAACTGTGATTATTATCAGTCTCGATGGATCTACGATGTGATGCCCATGTGATGTGATGATGTGATGATTTGATGATGTGATGCTGTAAATTCGACTCACGCTGTCCCAGAAAGACTGAGGCATCTCCTGAGTGACAGACTTCTCCTTATCTCTCTTACACATCTCCAACACCTACACCCGTCAGCCAACCTCTAAAACCCTAAACCCTAAAGCTTCCACTCACCGTTCCCACTGCCTTGTTCACCGCCGTGTTATCGTGGTTGGCAAACTCGTAAGGCCGACTGACTGGCGCCGTGCTTCCAATCTCCACGTTGACGTTACTCGGCATGAGCTGCAGGAGTGTGTTGATCAGTTCGACTGCGTCTGAGCCATAAGGGGAGTGGATGTACTTGCACGTAACGTTGAGCCACTGAGGCATCCTCTCTCTCGTTCTGTGGTCTGACACGGCTTCTATGAGGCAGGAAGAGAAGAGGTGACGGATGATGCGGAGGACCACTGCTGTGTTCTTTGGAATGCCGTATTGCAGGTTCTGGAAGAGCATGGAGAACACGAGAAAGTGTTGATCTGATTGGATGACGCGAGCAAAGTGAGCGCAGGCGGAGTTCAAGAAGGTCTCCAGATCTCCCTGAGATTTCGTGAGAAATCTCACGTTACGTACGACATCTCTCAAGACGTCATACTCACCAGATCACTGTAGTGCTTGAAGACTTCTTCCAACTGCGTGTGACCCATCTGATTACCTGCAAACGATGAGACATACCAGCGACATTCCACACTCACAAGCTCTCGTCAAATGAATCGCGATCTGTTTGGCATCCCTGTGGTGCTTCGCTTCCTTCTTCACGTTGATAGCCAGGTAAGGCAAGAGAGCAGTGACGTTCGTGACGAATCTCGTGGGCTGTGGATGTACGATGTCGTCACAGGGGAGGGATAAGAGTACGGACAACAACTTGATGCTGTAGTCCTCGCAGAAGGTGTGGAGGATGCCACGGACGGCGAGGGGTTGGATTCCGATGAAAGCGGAGCTGTCGCTCCACTTTGGAATGGAGGCTCTGAAGATGTTCTGCACGGAGCGATCGGTGAAATCCACTCGGTTGAGGACCCTGCAGACCAATTCGATGCTCTCTGTTTCGCGTCAAGGAGATTTCGTTCGATGCCGTGGATTTAGGGTTTAATCGATCGAACCCTGAATCCGATGTCAATAAAGGATACGGCAGTAGAGAACGTGGTAGTTGCTGTGAAGCATGGCAACACCGATCCACATGATCTGAGCCAATAAAAGTGTGTTGGCAGCGTCCATCTTATCAGCCACAGCTTGCAGCGTAAAGATGATCTCCAGCGCCATTCCCATGGCATCGTGTGTGTTCGAAGGCATGTTAAGAGTCCTTCCCAAGGTCCAGACGAGATCGATGACTTCACTGCGGGAGGGAGCGTGGTTCAGCTGCCGGAAGATCTGATGACTCCTGTGGGGTGTGAGCGGTCGATCTACAACGAGACACTCTCACCTGCAGGCGAGGTGGCTGTTGGGACAGTTCATGGCCCACAGTATGGCCTGTTGGCTCCACAGTGAAGAGAGAAACTTGTTGTGAACGGACAACACCCGCGCGGTCAATTGTACCAGATTTGCCAACTCTTTGGACGTGACGTTGTCCCATCGCTCCAATGACGTCACCTCGTACATCCACACCTGAGGTTTTAAGGTTTAATTCGTCGCAATGAAATCTCACCTGTTTTCCCTCCTTGCTCTTCAAAAATTCCTCCAGGTACAACGCGTCGTCGTGTGAGTTACCTGATCGATTCAGTATGACATCTTACCCCCTTTCCGAGACATCTCACCTGTCACATTCTTGTCTCCCACGACCAAGATGTGTATGAGATTGAGCAGCAAGATTCTGGCGTGCTCGTAGACAGGTTGTAGATAGTTGTCCATGTTCATGAAGGTGATCTGCAGGACGATGGGGAGGTGGGGTACGAATGGGTCTCCGATGTCATAAGACAACTCGGCCAGTAGAACGAGGGCGAGATGACCTCTACCGAGTGGCCACCGCTGCGAGTTGTTGTAGTTGCTCGCCAGGAGAGCCGAGAAGGAAGAATTGGCTGGGAAGATGAGACGGTTTACGTGCGTACGGTACTCACTGTCGTTACGCTTGGAGGATCCGTATTTATCCGAACCGTTCGTGTTGCTGCTGATGTCTTTTCCGGCGTTGGGGAGAGACAGTTCAGAGACGATGCAGTCGATCATCTCCTGTACAGGTTTCGTCAGCGATTCCACGCGAAATTTCGGGTAGAGGAGATGACGTACCTGAGGATACTTCTGAGCGATATAGGTGACGATTCGCTTGCAGAGTTGAATGACAACTGCGGAACATTTCGCCACAGCCGTATCCATCAACAGCTTGCAGATGTGGAACAGATTTCCCTCCTTCTCTTCAACACCCCTGATGCGTTCAGCTATCTACACCGTTGTAGATACTCACTTTTGCGGTTTGGCCAGGCACTGCCACATCTCTTGGAAGATGGTGGGAAACGAATCTGCGTAACGAAGCGTAATGGCGAGTAATTGTTCTCCCACGTGAGTCCTCGTCTCCACGGTGAGGTTGTTGAAGCGTAACAAACGTGACCATGGTAACAGGGTCAGCAGCATCTGTCGTTTGCTGCCCTCTTCGATGGCTTCTAATCTCTGCTCGGTGTCGGCCAGTAGATCGTAGGCCACTTCCGGGAAAATTTCCGCGAGATGTCCCGCCAATTTCAACTGGAGATTTCATCGGAATAAGAAGACAGACGGGTCTCACCTGAGATTTGAGGAAAGTTTCAGGAATGTTACTCTCTAAACCTTGAATGCACTCCTGTACAGACGTGGGTGTACCGTCTGGCGTCAGAGAATTCGGAGAAGCTTCGAAAGTGATCAACTTGAGGGCCACGATGGCACTACGTCTGACCGCCATCATCTTGTCTCCCGTCTACAACGCGTCAGTGACGTCGAAATTTCGTCGAGATTTACCTTGAACAAGATGAGATTGAGAAGGGTGGGGAAGGGTACGAGGAGATCGTATTCACTGTACAGCTCACATAAAACGATGAAATATCCGCGAGATGTCATTCCATCACGCGAGTAGCACTGTGCCGTGATGTAGTTGAGTAGATTTGGATTCTCCACGTTTCCCCTGCAGAAAGAGTGTAGGGCCACCCTACGTAACGGTGAGTACGTAACTCGGAGGACGACTTACCTGGCGTTACGCTTCATGGTGTCCAGTTTGTGGTTGAGCATACCGTTGATCCACTGACACACCTTCGATGTCGACAGATCTGACGTGGCTTCCCACATGGGTCCGATGAGAACGGCACTGATGGCCAGACAAGAGGCAGATTGTAAGAGGATCAATCTCTCTTGTATCTTCTCTACCGTCTCCGTCTCCTGAGTTCTCCGTGAGTTTTCCACGAGATTTCGATCAGATCTCACTCGGCTCTGTGCACCGATCGCGGTCATCTTTCTCTTCGTCTGATCTTCAGATAGCATCTCACTACCGAAGCTCCACTCGTGGAACAGCCAGAAGAGATCTCTCCTAAGGCCTCGATCCAATAGATCTTCTCTGCCCGACAATTGTCTGCAGATGGATATGACGATGTAACAGAAATGATAGCGTAAGAATTGTAGACTGTCCAGAATAAATTCGTTCTCGGTGGTGAGGAAGGAGAGGACTTCCTGGAAAGAGTGAGATGGAGAAAAAGGGCGGGAAAAAGGGGCGGGAACATACCTGAAGGAAGGCGATCATGTGCTTGCGGAGAGAATCGTTCTCGATGAGAGCTCCCGGCTTCAACCTATCGCAGATGCGATTGTACATGACTGTGAAAAATCAAGGAAATCTACGAAAATGGCGGGAAAATAAGAGGATACAGCACACGACGTTCCTCAACCTGTGTCTGTCCTTTCGCTTCGTCTTCGATTTCTTTCCGTATTCCAGCTCCAGTGGTTTCATCGCCTCAGATAAGATATCCAACACGTTGGGATTCGTTCTTTCTAGTGCAGTGACGGCAGTCAATCTCAACTCTTCCACGGTGCTCTTCAGGTGGGGCAGAATGTGATTGAACAGGTCTCTCAGTGCATTTGCATTCGTAATGCTCATGTTTGTAGAGGAGAACCTGACATGACATCAACGATACGATGGGATGTCATCACAGAGTGGATGGGTCGACTTGATGTAGACATCACCTCTTCGTCGCTGCTGATGTAGCGAAGACGATGTAGTTCCTCCACCACAGGTACTGAATCTCGTTCTCAGCAGTCTGTGATGCCCTCGACTCGTCCGTCGGCGCTGCGTTCGATAATCTCGTAGAGATGAACTCGCTGCACAGGTGTACCGGCGTGGGACAGAAGCGTAACCACAGGCGTACCAATTCTCCGAGACAGTACGTCCACGACGTCTGGTATTCGGAATGTCCGAGGTTCCCAACGGAGCCCGGAGCATTCGTGAGAGCGGAAGAAATGATGTTACGGCCCGAAAATGAAATGCCTGGTTGTAGAGAGGTAGAAGGTCCACACACGGTGGCGAGAGATTCCACGGACTCTTCACTCGAGAGGGACGTGTCTTTGAACCTGCGAGATCTCAGCATCTACAGCGTTGTAGATGAGTGTGTACCTGCCGTCTTGGGCCAAGATGTGCATGACATCCCTGCCAGATTGATCGATGACGTCCATGATGGAGATGTTCTCCTCTCCGTCGCTCTTGTCGGTTAAGAATTTCTTCGCGATGGTTCTGATCTTCAGCAGAATATCGAACGCTACTCTCCTGTAACATGCGTGAGTTGATGATCATCATCGAGATCATCATGATCGTCATCGTGATCAGATCAGATCATCATGATGAGGGTCACCTGTGTAGAAGGAGAGGGCTGCATAAATAGAGGAGACACATCGATTCGACTCGGCTCTTCAGATTCTGCTTCTCCTTATCTGCATCTGATCCATTCACCAGGGGAGACACGTTGCTGTGCACTCCGTACTCTTCATTTCCGCCCTGATTGTCCCACACCTGAAATCTTCACTCTACGATCGAGAGAATAAAAGGAAATAATACCTGGAGTAAGTTGTCCAATTTCTTCATGAGAGAGAGGGTGATGACGTGGCGATTGTCGGGGATGGACAAGATGTGCATCACCATGGCAGCCACCACGGTACATCTCATATGATGCGACGCTTCGTTCTGCATCATGATTCTACAACGAGTCAGATGCATACCGATCTGATGAAATAACGACAAGAGAAGAACAAAAGGATGATCACGTACCTGGAAAGAGCACCGGAGGCGGCCGTTCTGAGCGATTCATCGATGTGGTTGAGATACTTTGCCAAGAGTGTGACAAAATCCCACGAAGTCCACTTCAATTGATTGACGAAGGGAATGCAATAGAAACATCTTCGAAGCAATTCCACGCCCATCTGCCCGAAATTGGCCTTCTGAATGGGTTCTACGAACGGTCAATTTCTCGGAATCTTCCATCTACAACGCTCACCCGTCGACTTGATGTTATTGAGGAGTGTGAAATTTCCGTAGCTGTTGTCGAGGGTGAGCATCATGTAAGAGATGCTCGAGTTGATGTGAGGCATGAAAGGTCCCAATTGTACGTTGATCGTCTGTCTTCGTCTCAGGGTCTTCTTGTAGGAAGTGTAGTTGGAGTACGATGTGTCCACACGATCCGATCGAGCGTCACGTGATAGAATGAGGAGTGCTCTCAGTCCAATGACACATCGCCTACACATCTTTCAGTCTTGATCATGATGATGATGATCATCATGATCGCAATCATGATCATGATGGCAACTAGTATGATGTTACACTCACTCGGGTATGATGACGTCAGCTCTGAGTAATTCCGACGTCATGATATACTTCATGACGTAATCCAACTTGAAGCGTGAGAGCGTGCAGGTGAAGTCGACCAATGCATCCGGGTACCCCTCCGCAGCCATTCGATCCTTCTTCGAAAACAAAGCGGGCGTGATGACAGATAATTTGTCGTCGACGGAAATTTCGGGGAATCGGATGAGGTGGATTTCCAGCAGGAGACGAATGAGATCGACTCCCACGGCTTTTGTCTTGTGTAGATTCTTCAGCAAGTGATCGTTCAACACGGAAGAGAAGTAGTTGAAGAAATATTCCTTGTCGCAGAGGCACAGTGAACAGACCATGAGGGGATAAGACAGCTGTTTCCGTGAGTTTTCCGTCGATTTTCTGTGACATCTCACCATGTCTTTCGTCGATTTTCGACTGCGTTTGGGCTCGGTGCTGTCGAACACTTTTCTCATCATGTTGTGCCACTCGATCACTTCGTTGTTCTTTTTCTCGTCATTTTCCGAGAAAAATCCGGGAAATGTCTCACCGCTCCAGAATATTCACACCAGCCATCGGTGACCATGTTACTGACCAACATTTCCAAGATATTTCCCAGTGTATCGATCATGACTTGTCTGATGTCTGACTTTGTGCTGGCCTTACCCAATAGAGTGAGGAAGTGGGAGACACATTCGATGGATGCCTCCATTTCTTTACGCTGGGTCACTTGCAGGCGTAAGAAACGTATGCCTTGGGTGATGGCCACGGCTTTGTCTGCGTTTCTCGTTGTACTACCGGGTACCTGTCGTATTTAATTTTTCTTCTTTTTTTACGTTTTTGTCCTATTTTGAATAGAGGAATATCACGTGATGACATTGAAAGATAATGACGAGATGATGATGCGATGATGATCACCAATAGACTGCCATTGCAGAGAAGAGGTCCAACCTCTTGAAAGAAGAGAGAAGAGATCTGCTTCAATCGATACTGTGATAGAGTGGAGACGATACTGCAATACAATTCTCCGATCTGCTTCTTGTTCTCGTTGTAGATGCTCTGTTCCACGCTCTCCGTCTTCCGTCTACAACTCTTCAACTCGAAGTTTCGATTCGAATCCACACCTCTCCCAGAAGATGGTTTTCTCGGGCCTGGGCACCGGTTTGAAATTCTCCAGAGCTAAAGACTCCAACTGCCTGCACAGACTCTCCTCTAAATTGTTCTCGGCAAGTGAAGCTTCCAAGAGGGCCAATATGGTGCAGCAGAAGACAAACTCGATGGATAATTGGATCCTCTCGTCGTTGTGAGCCCTCGCGTGGTCTGTCTTCTTCGTTCCCCTTACGTCGAGTCATCATCACGAACCGATGAGAAGAATAAAATGAAATAAAAGTTGCGTCTCACATGGTGGCCTTTCTGGCGGCCAGAGTGGTCTGCACTTCGGCGGCTCTCCACGGTAGAAGCTCTTGTATCATCTTGGATAGACAATTCTGTGTGGCAGAGATCTGTATGATGCAGTTCACAATGTTCTTGAAGCCTGAATCGGTCTTTTCCACGGCTAAGAACCCAGCTGTCTCGGCAGTCTTGTCGAAATCAGAAGATGAGTCGGCCGACATGCCCAGACTGGTGTTGGCGGATACATCGTGGGGAGAGGAATGATCTCCGGACAGAACGATGAAACTGCTGTCGGCGGCTGGGACATGAGAGGGTGCTGGGGGTGTCTCGAGAAGGGCGTGAAGGTAACCGAAAGACTCAGATTCGTTGATGTTGCCACTCGAAAACAGTCGTACCTCATCCTGATGTGATGATAAGATATGATGTTCGCGTGCGTACACGTCTCACCAATATATTGGATATCCTCTCTACTTTTCGCTTACTCTGATCTCGGAATCGATTCATGAGTTGTTTCAACAGAAAGGTGCTGATAGTGGAGCGCTCGATCTTGGCATCGATGGGAGAAGGTGAAATCGTATTCTTTGGACCCTCTCCCGCGGCATATATCGCATTGGCGAAGGGTAATTTCGTCTGTTGCTCTTTCGATTCCGTTAATTGAGCGGTCACCGTTCCATAGTTTGATATGGCACCAGCGGGCACTTGGTCGGCAGATGGGGCAGCAAAGATTCTGTACGCATTATGATGGAAAGCTCCACTGTTGCGATCTTTCCTCTTTTCCTCCAAGATGAGGGTAGAGAGGAGGGCGTTAGATGGAGGGACGGCCGCAGCGGTAGCCTGACCGTCCAAGCTCATCTCGGACGTGTGTGATGATGTTTGCCTGGAAAAAAAGATGCGAGACATTTTTCGGAACACAGATCACCATGAGCAAGAGAGACACAGAGACCGAGCTAAAGACAGACGTTCCAGCCAAGAAGCAAAAGTCGGAGGAGAAGAAGCCAGGTGTTCCCAATCGAGGCAGATTTGCAGGAGCAAAGAAACATGCTCTGATGTTCAAGGCCTCCTACCGCCTGAGAGGAATCATGTTGGCGACAGATCAGAACAGAGAGGATCGAGCAGTCGCTGAGACCTTTGAATTTTTCAATCATGCATGTGATTCCAGTGGACATCATTCGATCTCTAACTGATGGACAGTACGGGTCCTCGTGGTATCCAGAGACAACAGAGGAAACGGAGAGGGCACGGATCAGAGATGAGGAGCGTGCAAAGAAGAGAGCAGCAAAGGGAGAGGAGAGTGAAGAGAAGCAGATCTCCAAGCCGAAGCAAGTCAAGGTGAGCTCCTCTGCGCTGCTCTCGCTGATTCTAATCAGAGATTCACTGTGTACGATTGTGGCATCAAGGGAAACATCTTCTTAGAACTCTTGCCAGAGGCACCTTTCGAGCCAGAGGAATTCGTCAAGCGCCTCCTATCCATGGATGAACTCTCCAAATACGAGAAGAAGCTGTGAGAGATGCACCATCACCGATGATGTTGCAATGATCTGAACAATCGACAGACAGAACACACATCGATTGATTCCCATCCAAGCCGTCGCCTGTGCAGAGATGAAGGACATCTTGGAATGTGCGAAAGATCTCATCGAGAAGCATCTGGGACCTCATGCCAATGCAGAACCCAAGAAGACAGTGAGGCCCTCCATTCAATCTTCGCATCTTCATGATTCACCAACATCATGTGAGAATGAACACGTGTTCCAGTTCGGTATCATGATCAACCTTCACAACAATAAAACGATGAAGAGGACAGAGATCATCAATCAAGTGGCCGAATTAGTTGGCACACGCTTGGCAGTCAACCTCAAGTCCCCCGACTTTTCCATCATCATCGAGATCGTGAAGGTGATCGATCCATCGGATGATGATGTGAATGACTCACGGAGAGGACAGGATGCAGCAGCGATGTCTATTGTGACCGAATTCTTCCAGTATCACAAATTTAACGTTCACTCTATGGCAAAGAACACAGGGGGGAAGCAAGAGGAGGGAACCAAAGAGTGAAGCACTCGTAAGAAGAGCACAGAGTTCTCCTCTTTGATTTCATCCCTTTGGATGACTCATGATGGTAAATTGTCAGATGAAGAACAGAATAGATGTGAAAGCATTTACCTATTGAATGCAATCTTATCTACTTCCTATTTGAATTCGTTATATATGAATTCGAAGCCACCTCACAGCTTTGCCATCCCGTGGACGACATTTATTTATACTCTTAAAGTTCGAACGTCTCGCGGTGGAAGTCAAACTTCTCCCCATTCGAGTTCCTCTCCCTCGTTTTATCCCACAAGGTGTGCACCATCGGTGTCGGTCCACACACAAAGACGTACCTGACACATTCAGCCTCTTCCTCTTCTTCAGACTTCACCTGGCAGTCAGGGGGTGCTTGACGATGGCTTGGTCTAAGATGTTGTCTACTTTGCTGGCGTCCATTCTTCCCTTTATGAAGGGAGGTGTGAGGCTGTTGTTCGTTCTCGTCACAAAGATGTTCATGGAGAGTTCTGAGCTGGCGTTGGAGGAAGATTGTATGGCAGATAATTCATCCGAGAACCATTGGTACTGCTCCTCGCTGATGACACGATCAGATGAATGTAACGAGTTACGAGTGTAAAGATGGAAGTCTCTTCACCTCTGAATCGACCAATACACGTAGACCATCTGTTCTCACGTTCAGAAGAGAAGAGAGAATGGATGTGATCACCTTGATGGCCGATGGAGTGGATTTCTTCATAGTGAAGAGGTCTCTGAGTATAGAGATGACTGGTGTCACACCAATACCCCCGGCGAAGAGCATGACCACCGGATACCTCCTCAAGTTCGTGTTCAGATAACCGTAAGGTCCGTCCACTCGTATCCACAGCTTGGGATTCTCTTTGGCCGCTTGTAGAAGGTCGCGCGTGAAGCCTCCCAAGGCCCTCACGTTGATCTCACCCTCTACGTCCTGGATACGTCAGATGACGTCATCGTTACGTTACCTTACGTCGGGGCAGGAGGTCAGACTGAACGGATGCCATTGGAAGAGACTGACGGAGGGGAAATTGACGAAGACGTACTGCCCGGTCGTGTACAGTCCCAAACCTACGTCCCAATGAGTACGAAATAAAATCGAAAATACCACCTCTCGCCAGACCGTTCTTGGTGAACTTGAATTGAACGAGAGAGTTCTTGCTGTCCTTCACTGTTGCAGAGATGACGCGCTGTGGAATGGTACCGTAGATGCTCCTCATGATTCGATCGATGAGGTAGACAGCGGCGGCACTGATGGCAAAGGCGATGAACCTCTTATTGTGGAGGCAACCGAAGACGAAGAAGACAATGAACGTGAAGTGAACCGTGTAGAAGACCTGACATAGAGTGAGAAGAGAAGGCACATGTAGGTGTACAGCTCAAGGATGATGAGATCGGAAGAGAAGATGAAAGGTGAAACCACCTCGAAGAATCTGCGACGGAAGAATTCGTAAGAAGAGATGAGCATGACGAGGAGAGAAACCCAAGCTATGATACCGTAGACGTTCTTCACATCAGACGACACCATCTCAGTCACCTGAATCGTATGAGATGTCGTGACAATAATGAGGACTCACGGATAAACCGGTGTTCTTCCAATCTACAAAAGTGTAGATGGCGTGGATGGTGGAGATGGCGACGGTGAGTCTGCCGACCCATCTGTGGAATTGTACGGTCTTATCAAAGGGTATGCCTGTCAACACGACCACGATGCTATTTCTCGTAGCGGGAAGCACCACCTATCAAACGCATGAGATTTTAACTAGTATAAATTCACATCCAATAGATGATTGTATTTGGATTAGGATGATCTGCTGTGAAGAAGGATCGCGAAATTTCGACGAGATCTCACCAGGAATGCATTGGCTGCGATGAGAGTACCGAATGACTTTGGATTGACCGGTTGATCATAAAAGAGAGTGGCAATGTTGATTCCTATGTAAGCCACGAAGACGAGACAGTGAGCGATGGCGATCTCAGTGTTCGGTATGCGACGGTACAGTAACGCCACCAACTTGCTGCTACCGTATTTCTTCGGTGCCACCTCTGTACGCGTGAGTTTTCATCGAGTTTTCCGCCGGATTTCACGTCACCTGTTCCCTCGTAGTGACGGAATCTGTTCATGATGATGTGGGCCCAGCGGATCATAGCGTACAAGACTAAGAGACCAGATATAGCGATGACTAAAATGACTCCTGGCCTCCAGAATGTATCTACGGTACTGCTGCTGCCCGTGTAAAAGTTGACCAGCATGGTACCTGCACGATTTGAATGATGTCACGTGACTTGTACGGGTCTCACCCTCAGTCGTGTGCTTGTCGAATGTGGCGTAGGTTCCATCGAAATTTCCGTCTTTCGAGCCGTACGCGTAGAGGAGGTAGACGTTACCCTCTGGTATGTCGTGGTCTTTGCTGTCTCCCGTCTTCAATTTTCTCCTGAAGGTGATGGTCGTTGTAGATGCATCTTGCGTGCTCGAAGTGAGGAGAATATCGTTCTTTCCTCCAACGTTCGTGTCGATGTCAGGTTGAGCCTGTTTCACGTGAATCGTTGATAAGGAGGTCAATCGATGTCTTTGGGGATGAAAAAGGTCGATGGTTTTATCTCTCGGAAAATGTAGACTCACGTTGGCGGATGCGTACGAGTCCATGATGACCGTTGTAGATTGACGCTTCTTGCCAGAAGAAACCCATCCCACTACCATGTCGGCTCCAGCCATTCCCGCCTTGTCGTTCCAACCGATGGCGATCCACCCCTGGGTAGGTGCTATTTATAGCCTCAGTACCTCCCCCACTCAATCTTCTCACCTGACATCTTCAAGTGAATGAGTCCGTTGGCTTGATCCACCTGCCACATCAGTTTGAAGCCTTCCGGACTAGTGAGAGAACTGGCCGTGGGTTCTACTCCTCCGTCTACAACGCTGTTGGAGCCGCCGTCGGTGGTGTTGCTCGAGCTTCCGCCGCTGGACATCAGATTGACGCCGACTGCGGTGGGTTAATATCGATCTACAACGTTGTAGACGTACTCGGTCCCTTCTCGGTGTGGATGTCGAAGGAGGGGCTAGAGGCCGAGCCAGTGCCATCGTTGGTTCCCATTGCGTACAGTACGTACTGTCTCTTGTCTTGGATGGCGACGTCTTGTGTGTCCGTCGCAGCGATGGGGCGAGTGAAAGTCAAGACGGTTGTACCGTCTCCGGGCTGTGAGTGTGAATAAAATGAAATAAAATGGGGCTTGAAGGTTCACCTCGGAGCCGGTGGCGGCTGATATGTCGTTGGTACCTCCGTTACTGGTGTCCGGGGAGGGTTGAACACGTGCAGAGGCGAATCTAAATCTTTCAGAGGCGATCGTGCGACGTGATGCTGCGCATCGTGATGAAGATGAGATATATCATGTGATAACACAGACCCGTCAAAGATGGTGAGTGCACCGTTGGTCACCCAGGCGACGACGACATCTGCTCCAACCATGGACGGAGAATTGTTGATGCCGATGGCCACCCATCCGGTCGTCTTCGCGACGATGTTGAAGGTGATGAACTTGAGATCCGCAGAGAGATTCCACTTTACCTTCCAGCCGCCAGAGGGAGAGGTCAAGCTGGTGCTGTTGGCCGGGGGAGGATCACAAGTGGATGAGCCACCAAAGTCGATGGTGACACTACCCATGCCTCCATCGAGTGAGTGCTGTTTGCTGATCTTGTTGGATTCTGGAATGAGATCAATGGTGATGAAGTGGAATGGATGATTACCGATGGGATCGTTGGGGTTGGTGGCCCAGATGACCTTGTTGGCTGTGCCTGGGGTGATCGTTCGATCAGAGGCTGAGTCTCCAGTGTCTAAAGCGCGATTCCATTCGGACCACAGCATGGTTGCGTTGCGTGTGACGGAAATCTTTTGACAATTTTGAGTGCTGTCAAAGTCCGGACGAGCGGTGGCTCTGTGATGGGTCAGAATTAAGAGGTTGGAGCATCTCACGTAATGACAAAGTCTCCCACGCAACCACTTCCGCAGTTCTTATTCGGATTGATTCCAGACTGTGTGGGGATTAGAACTTCGATTATGATCCATCTGATATTAGTTCGAAACTCACAATGCAAGCGTCAGAATGTTCTGGACTTCCACCAGAGTCCATAGATCCATCTAGAGAGAGTCCGACGGCCGTCCATCCATTGGTCGAAGCAGATGCTTTCACCACTTAGCGACGTAAAGAGGCTATGAATCCACTCACTGACTCCAAACTGGACTGTCGATCCCGATAATGTCCAATAGAGATTGATCTTGTTGGGCTCGCTAAGCACCACGCAGTTCTTGTACTGCCTCGTAAATTGGGAGCATACCGATGTGATACAGAGAAGAAGCAGTAGAAGGCGACCTCTCATGTTCTTGTGTGGGGAGAGAATGAACACCTTATTGAGAAGCTTCTCACCCGACCCTGTCCGGAACAGAAGTTGCCAAGATGTCAATCGTCTGACAAGGGACAAAGATTCAGAAACTTCTATGAGCTGACGCTGTTGGAACGTGCGACACTTGAGCGCTGTCGTGGTATGAACGTGTGCCTGTTATACCGATAGAGGTTGGCGGTTGGCCCCACTGACTTTTGGTCTCATGACCGGAAGAGCATTTTTCGTATAAATAGAAACTCCAAGAACACAGCGAGCATCTCGATCGAAATGGTCAATTTCTTTGAAATGGGATAAGAGGCTGGGATAAGCTGGGAGGCTGCATCCTTGGTACGAATAATTTGACGACTCGAATGGTTTGAATAAACGAGGAGACCGCGGTAAAATTTATCAAAACAGGAGGTAGCCTGCACAAACCATCGACACAATGGAGGTCACAGCTGAGAACACAGTACAAGCAGAATTGGAGACGTTTCCAGCGTTAGTTGCTTGCTGAGTGCTTGTGGAGTTGCCTTGGGCTCCAGTGGCAGTGTTGGTGCCTTGAGTTCCAATGGCAGTGTTGGTGCCCTGAATTCCGGTGGCAGTGTTGGTGCCTTGCTGTGTGCCGGTCTGGCTGTTGGTGACATTTGCAGCGGGGTTCTCGATGGACAGAGGGAATCTGAAGGTGTTGAGAGGGTCCCAGGCGGCCTTCAACTGTCCTTCTCTTCAGCCATCCACTCACTCGCTCTTATCCCACCTGTTTCAACTTGGAATAAGCGGAGCCGTAGTACTTGTCCTGCCAGTCGACCAACAGCGGATCGGCGTAGTTTTGGTAAGCCTCCCACGTGTTCTTATGTTGTCATCAGTTCCATTCGCTTCGTCTCCTCTCACCTGTTCGGTCAGAGCCAGCGACATGTTGGTAAGGAACGAGTAACCGAAATCGATTGGGAACGAATCAGATGCGCCGACGAAGCTGTACAGTTGAACGTTGAACGATGCCTTTCTGTGGACGAACGAGGTGGAGTCCACAGGAACAGCATTGATGGCAGACTGGTTGCCTCCCCAGTAGCCGATCTCGGTGAAGGCGTGAGTGAGGTTCTGATGCAACAGAAAGTTGACGTAGTTGGACACTTGCTCCTGAGTTAGAGTGACAGATTCAGGGATGGTGACGGATTTGGCGTAAAAGTTGTCGTTGTAATCTGGTTCACTGGCGGTGTAGTTGGGGTTACCATCGTATGCGGATACCTGTAGAGAGTTCAGACATTGACGACGAGGTGCTCGTGACGTCACCTGCAAGAGAAAATCTTGGTAGTTGTTGTATTCTTGCGTGATGTTGGCATCGTTGGGTGGTGCAGTCGCGTTCACAGAGTGGAGGAGGGGATCGATCCACTTGTGCATCTACAACGAGTCAGTGGCCGTTCTTGATGTCTCCTCTCACCTCCTGAGCAGATCCCAAATAAGAACCGAAGAAGCCGTAGAAGCCGAGACCCGGTGATGGTGAATTCATAGTGAGGGTGAGTCCCAATTCAGCGGGGAGGGTGAGAGATTGCGTCCAGTTCTGGTAAGCCAAGATGGCGTGAGTGACTTGGTCTGCAGTCTGGTTGATGTAACCATAGAAGAAGACGGTGGCCTTGGGGGGAGCGTCTTGGTACTGTACGACACATCAGATGAGATCGATGGTAGTGAACCAACCTTGAAGACGAAGAGGGTGACGACTCCGAAACTGGGTCCAGCACCTCGAATGGCGTAGAAGAGATCGGAGTTGAGGGTGGCGGAACAGTTGACGATGGTTCCATTACCGAGGACAACTTCGGCGCTGACCAAGTTGTCCAACAACATTCCCCACTTTCTCGACTGGAATCCATAACCTCCTCCCGTGGTGTGACCTCCGACCTGCACGTAATCATCAACTTTTGGACATGATAAGACTGTTATGTCCACTCACTCCGACGTAGGGAGAGGTTCCGTGAGGTAAAGTTCCGTTAACGGTGGCCAGTGCCACGTCGATTCCACCCATGCGAGATCCACCTCCGACGCTCACAAGGTGATTGGCGGAATCAATCGTGATGGAAGTCATACGTTGAAGGTCCACAACGACGGCTCCGTCGTTGCCTCCATATCCGTTGGTAGCGTAAGAGTGTCTTCCGCACAAGCTGACAGTAGCAAGTCCTCGAGAAGATGCACATTTCAAGATCTGTGACACCTGCTGCGTGTTGTTGGGAGTGAAGATGGCCGCTGGTTGAGGCTGAATTCTCAGGTTGTATGGAAAGTACTCGTCAGAGCCGTAGACATAACTTGTCCTTCCACTAGTGGGGAAGAAGACAGAGATGTTCGAGTTGTTGGTCAGGCATGAATTGTCGGCAGCGACAGCAGCCAGAAGACAGAGCAACGGAAGGAGGTACCGCATGGTTTTGATTTTGCGGTCTCTGAAAGAATGGAAGAGACGGAATCTAATCTCACCTTCTTGCGATGCACGGTAATAAACGCTGTCAATTATAGCTCTTAACGTAGATCCCAGATAAGGCCGAAAATGCGTAAGGTGCTCATTATCATTTCTATCTCGCGGTCTAAGGCCTTACCCGTTCTCAAATCGTCAAGCGTGCCCCAATTATGTAATAGAGCCTATGGGCTGGAGGCTGTAGCCTATAGGCTTATCACCTCAGCTGCGATTCTCGACCTCGCAGTATCAGAAGCACTTCTGCTCAGATCATTCGACGATATTTATGTCCATCTTTATAGCAGTTTCAAATGTCTCGTAATTGAATCGATCCTCTCCACCGTATCTGAAAACTTTCAGTGGGTGATCACCGTCATATAGAGGACGAACCTGGTCCCAGAGCCATCACAGTCTTTGTCCCGGAGGCCACTTGAGTCCTGCCAGCGTCCATCACAACATGTGTCAGTATTCCGAGAGTTCTCGCCTTCTTTTGTATGTCCATCCTGTTTTCTCGTTCAGTCCAAGTCAAAGAATGATTCGATGCGTGAAGATGATGGTATGATGGACACACATGTCTTTCTCAGATTGAACTTTGACGGCGATCTTTGCTTGACCTCCTCTCGTCCATCTCTTCAACACATCGGGATTCTCTTCTCAAGATTAGACGATCGATTGACGTCATACCGTGATTCCCACTCTTTATGGCTTGTTTGTAGGCACCCAACGTAGCATGACCCACTTGAGCCGTTATCTTACCGTTGCCCATCTTCAGATCGGTTCGAACGAGAAACAGCTATATGAGAATCATCCACCGTCATTGATTTCGACTTACAAGTTTATAAAAGGTAATAGGATAGAATAAGGACAGAAATCGCATGAAGAGGTATCGAATGACAAAGGCTATTCCGTCCATATCTGAAGAATTCAATCACCCACCATCTTGTGCGGTTCGATATCGTCTTCGTCATCCGACAGAGGTTCAAAAAGCTCACCATCGTCTTCTTCGTCTGAAGAATTCGCAGATGATCGATTCTGGGTGGCATATCGATTGGCTAAAGTCCATCCCAGAACGAAAGATGCGGTGACACCCACAGCCGTCAATACTGCTACGTGGCTCATCTCTCAAGTGTCTGACGGTTTGTGGGACATCGGACATGATCGCCAGGGTGTAGACGAAGACGCGATCTATTTGAAATCTTGATCGTTGGAAACTTCGCATGCGTTGCCGTCCACAAGAGGAGACGCACTATTTCCATGCGATGCTACGTGAGCTACCCTCTTCATAAGTACCACTCACGCACAACCACCACCCCACGCACGCACGCACGTTTAACGCACGACTTCCAATGTATCATTCGAATCGACGTGAGCTATCTGAACCTCATATACTTTGATCTGAACTCTCTCAGCCTCAATTCTCTTCTTCCTTTTAATCATCTCAACGGTATCTTCCCAACACATCTATGATGTCATGGATTACGGCTGGAATCCCCATACAGGCTATGCTATGGACCAATACCAAGCAGGCTACAGTGCCAGCATGCACAGCTCTGTCTTCGGTGACATCATGGAGAGCACGGGCGTCTTGTCCACCACCACCTACGCACATTCGATCTCGATAGGAGGTGGAAACATGGGAGACATCATCGTTGCCGGTCAAGACAATTACAAGCCATCTCTATGTGTCCCCGGCTCTGTCTGTACTGTGATGCAGGTACATCGATGAAGATCCGATCAAAGATTGACCTCTCTCAGGTCCTCTTAGAAGCATCTGATTCTAGACATGTCATCCACTCTCTCAGCAACAACAGTCACACCTTCGAGTTAAACCAAGTGTCTGAGATCTCCATGAAACTCCCGGACGGCTACAAGATCCTTCCCGCCATCAGGTGCACCTCACCTTCTAAATCTTCATCGTCCCAAATGATCATCCTCTCGATCATCCTCTGAATCATGCACAGCTCTTCCGAGCAGCCCGTCATCGGCTTCCATCTGAACGCCAAATCCGACTTCTCCTTCGCTGTGGAGTCCGTCTACTTCAGCCCCAGCGTAAAGCCTCAGAATCCCAGGGCCACCGTTACTATCTTCCGGGTCAACCCTAGACTGCAATCTTTCGAGAGACTGATGACCTACTACGATCGTCAATCGGGTAGAGTGGCTGCTTACCTGGGCACGGGTTCCACTGGCTCTTACGTCTTTGGAGAATCTACTTTTTGATGTCCCTGCATAAACCTATAGATGATTCACCTCTGTTTAAATGTGCGCGTTTGGAATATTAGCCGCCTTGTGGATCGATGCAAATACAAACTGCCTCCATCATTCACAGATGGATGACGAGATATGAAGACTCATTCTTAACCTCAATATTTATACAAAAATCTGTGACAAGAAGTCCAAACTCCCTTCGTCCTGATTCGCTTCTTCGAAGAGTATCTCTTCGAAAGATATCTCTTGGAAGGATGCCGGCGTCTGGGGGAGCATCAATGCTCCCTGCATCCCGTCATCCCTGTACATCTGAACTCGCTTCTTTGAACGATACTTTCTGCAGAGTGGATCAGAACGGGCGCAGACAGCAGCCACCTCACCTCCTTCTGCCCTGCTGAGCTCCCTCGGGGAAATTGTAAGGCTTCGACGCCACTTTCATCTTTGTAGGGCAATGATCCACAGATTTTCCCCCTTGTATCAGATGGAAAGTGATGGTCATTTCGGTGGGTTTGTTGGTGCCTGACCGACGGACAGGTGGTGATGCGTCATCCTTCTCAAAGAAGGAGTCACGTAGTGGTACCTTGAGGTTGCGGAGGTCTGTGATGCGCCACTCGTCCCCTTGAGCTGCCCTCAGACTCCTCTTCGATACCACTTTTTTTCCAAGGGCCTCGAAGACGACGTAGAGTGAAAGTTCGCCGCAGATGGAAGTTCTGTATGCATACTTGGGCCACGATCCGTGGTCATCCTGCAGCTCCTTGCCCCAACACTGGTAGCAGCTGGGACCAGAGATGAATCGGAGAGCCGCCGATGGTGCGGGAGGTGTCTCGACAGGTTCGAGGTACAGTGTGCTCATCTGGAATGCACCTTCTTCGTGTGACTGGTACGAATCCATACCCTTTGTTTATGCTCCTTCGTCCTCGCAGAGCTTCTCCTTCTTCAGAAACAGCTCCGATGTCTCCTCTCTCGGGTTACTATGGAGGTAATCACCCTGTTGTTCACCATTTTGAAGAGGCGTCCCACAATCCACGCTTGACAGGAGCCCTCATTCTGCGGAAACGGCTTCAGGGTGAATCTTTGAGAGTCCTAAGGCACCTCTTGACACGAAAGAGTGCGTCTGATGTGTCTCTGTGACGCGAACATGTGGATCCATAGAGCCTTCAACGAAGGTGGTTCTACATTTAAGAGTTGTCTTTACGAAGAATGGCCGAATTCTCCTATGATAATGCCATTCTGAAGAAGGCCATCCTCGAAATGCAGGATGTCCGCAGCGGTGCGTGCACATGTACAATAAATTTTGTCATCAATTCGGGGTTTATTCAACATCGAGATGACGACGCGATTACCTGACACAAGACAGGAGGAACTTGAGTCAGTATACATCGCCGCCTTCCTTTTTAATTGCACAGTCGGTTCGACGGGATTTCGATCATCATCGTGCGGGGCGGCCTTGAAAACTCACAGACAAAACCTGTCACCTGACGCAAGTAAAGAAGGAGGTGACAAACAACATACGAACAACAGACGACGCGAAATAGAAATCAGAGAGTGATGACGCAAGAGATGGATCACATTGGCATCATAGGTGCAGGCTCGATGGGTCTAAACATGAGCCTTTTATTCGCAGACCACGACATTCGAGTGAGACGGTCCGGACTTACGTTTGGGCTCATCTTCCAATCAGGTATCTGTCTTCGATGTGTCCGGGAAGAACATCGACCAACTCCACGACCTCCTCGAGTCAGACGAGAAACAGAGAAAATTCGTCACAGGCTACAAGGAGTTGAAAGATTTCATGAACAGTTTCAAAGGAGAGAAGACACTTCTTCTCAGTCTGACTCACGGCAAGCCAGTCGATGAAGTACGTGATGATCTTCCATCTTGAACTTACTCTGACATCAACACAGGTACTGTCCAAATTGAGGGAATACCTGAAGAAGGGAGATACCATCATCGATGGAGGTAACGAATGGTACCTCGAGACAGAGAGGAGACAGAAGGAGATGAAGGACATCGGTGTGGGATATATCGGCACGGGTGTCAGCGGTGGCTACCAATCCGCTCGCCGTGGTCCCTCTCTCAGCCCCGGCGGTGATCGGTGACCTTTTATTTCATTTTATTGTTCTCAAGCCCGCAGGGTCGCCTACGACAAAGTCAAGCATCTCTTGGAGAAGATCGCCGCCAGAGATGGAGATGCACCGTGCGTCGACTACGTCGGCGTCGGAGGATCTGGCCACTACGTCAAGATGGTTCACAACGGTATCGAACAGGGCATGCTGTCCATCACCTCTGAAGCTCATGAGATCATGAAGAGCGTCCTCGGTTTCTCTCACGAGAGGATCGCCAGGGTGAGCTATCTTTCCGTTTCATTCTGATGAGACATCAGACGTTCACGGAATGGAACTCCCACGGACCCCTCCGGAACAATTTTTTGGTCCGCATCTGTGGAGAGATCGCGGCCAGGAAGGATGACAAGGACAAGTTCATCGTGGACGTGATAGAAGATAGAGTCGTTCAAGACAGTGATGCTTCAGAGGGCACCGGCGTGTGGACTGTCAAAGAGGCAGGAGAGCGCCACGTACCTTGTCCGACCATCACGTCGGCCCACTTCTTACGCACTGCATCCGCCCACCGTGACGACCGAGAGAAGGTGAGATGTTGTCGAGTTTTCATCGGATTTTCGTATTGACAGGTGTTGTAGATACACGAACAGTGGAAGAAAATAAGAGACGAACCGAAGCAAACGATCGAGGCCCCAGAGAGGATCGTGGAGCTGCTGGAATCTGCCGTTCACGCTGGTTTTTTGGCGAGTTTCATCCAGGTGAGATGATGAGAAATGTTGGCCAATGTAAGTCGTTGTAGAGGGAATCCTGACGGTAGTAGGGAATGAACCTCGTGGCACAGGCGAGCATCGACTTTGGTTGGAAGCTGCACTTACCTACCATCCTCAAAGTATGGAGAAATGGATGCATCATCGAAGCAGAGTACATCAATCAGGTGAGATATTCACCCGCGTGGATTTCCATTCACCGTATGATCCGATGACAAAATACGTGAGATTTCGAATGAATTAACGGATTTAAGGTTTTATCCGAAGCTTTCGCAGATCAGTCCAAGGGCAGCGAACCCCTTCGTCACGTAGCTACCTCACCCAGAGTACGACATCATACCCTCCCTCATGACATCTCACTCACCTCTCCAGATCGCCCAGGAGATCAACGATAGCTACTCTGCCCTCCGACGTATCGTACTCATCGCTTTACACCAAGACGCACACGTTCCCGCCCTCTCTGCTTCTCTGGAATACTTCAAATACGAAGCTTCTCTTCACCTCCCCACGGCCTTCATGGAAGCACAGTTGGATTACTTTGGAGGTCACAGCTACGATCTGGTCTCTGAAGATAATCTCAAGATCGAGAAGGGTCACCATCACACGGAGTGGAAGAAGCCATAAATGTGGAGAAAATCTTTGGTGGTCTACAATCGCTCTTTTATGTGGTTTTCGCATGAACGTTTGTGTGCGCTATTCCTTGGATATCTTCATCTCACCTCATAGCCGGCTATGAGGTGAGATGAAGATTCGGATGGTGGAAGAGCTTTCCACCAGCAGTGAGTCGCACGCTTCACATCTGACGTGAAAGATGATGACGCTGATGCTAATGATGTAGGTGGGATCGTTCGAGATGGTGGGAGATGATCGTGATGTCCCATCATGCACATGATGACGACGATGCTTTCGATGCAAAATAAATATTTATTTCGCCAAGACAAAAATGTTCTCAGACGGGGAGAGCGGTCGAGCCGTAAGCGGGATCTTCCTTATCGCTCAAGAGAGACTCCTCTTCCGTCATCATCAGTTTCTCTTGCTTCCTTCTGGCCTCCGTGAACTTGGCCTTCCTATCGACTCTTCAGCCTCTTGGCAGATCGTTAGACTCACGAATAGAAGCTCTTCTGTGGTAAGATATAGATGGCCAATAGATCCACCAGGGTCGTCGCGATGGATGTCAACACGAGACCGCTGACGATGGAGGCCAAGAGAGAAGGAAAGCTGAAGATTCCGATCTTGCCTGCCCCGCGTTCAGAATAAAACGACGGGAGATGATTTTAAAGGTTTACCGGTCTGAACGAAGACAATGTTGATGCCGTGACGGTTGACAGAGCGAGAGGGTGTGTCGGCGTCAAATTTCGTGGAGTCTAATCCAGTCATGGCTCTGACTGTGTAGCTGTTCGCGTCAGTCTTCCATCGAAGACTCTGTGACTCTCACTGGTATTTAAAGGCCTTTGTGTCGCTGTCCGTGTTGGCGTATTCGATGATGACCATGAGCTGCACTCCGTCGTAGCGGAGGGTTGAGTTGCTGCCGATCATGTTGGAGGGTGCTGCATGGATGTCATCGGGATGGTGTGATGTGTGAGTCACACACCGTCGAGGGTGTCGATATCGGCCAGTTGGAGGAGGTTTCTCAGGGAGATGCTGTCGAATTGTCTCTTCTGGAGGAGTTTCAGATAATGTCGAAGATAAAGAAGTCTTCACGTCTTTGATGGTTTGGTATTTGGTGCCGTTGGTGTATTCCCACACGGCCTTCATGTTGGTGCTCTTCTCCGTGAAATCTGAAGCCAAAGTGTAGATCGTGTGATCGATGGCGACCTGCATCATTCAACATCATCTCTTCACATGATTTCACTCACAGTATAATCCTCAATGTTGGCCACGTAGTTACGCACGGTAGTTACGGATGGATCAGAAGTGTTCATGATGCATCGCACGTCCGATTTGACGGTGGCGTCCTCGCAAGTAAAGTTGAGAGAAGTCATGTTCCTCGTGGACTCTTTGACTCGTGTGGTTAAGAAGAGAGGAGAAGTCTGGCCGGCAGGGAAACTAACATCTTCAGAGACACATTCCGTCTGTGTTGGCTCACGCGATGGTGGCCGCGCTCATGAAACCACAAGATAGGTTGGTTTTAGAAGTCGAATTCTGAGAGCAATAAGAGAGGGTGTCTAATGTCTGGAAGGCGATTGGCTGAGTTAAATGTCAGATGATGAAATGTGTAGGCGAAGAAATATGACCTCAGCCAAGGTAGCACGAACAGAGCCGACGGGAACCTTTCTTTGGGGTTAACGAAAAACGTAAGATGGAGACCTTACCTCGAATGAGAGATAGCCTCTCTTGTAATAGACCTGGTAGACTGCAGTCGTATTTGAGTGGGTTGATGCAAACGAAGGACACACCTAGCACGTAGATGATGATTCCGATCATAAAGAGGTAGTGCAGGAAACCCAATCTCCAGTCAGCAATCTTGATGATCTTGACAGTCGAATAGCTGAAGAGGTCAGCTTTCATCGGGCCAGACATCGCGATACGTACGAGAGCCAGCGATCCAGTTTCGTTGTCAGTTTCCTCGAAGAAGATGTGGAATAGGCGGACGACACCGACTCAGGCATGTTGCTGTTGGTATGTTATCCTCGTGTTTTCTTACCTGTCAGGACTTCGGGTCTTCAATAAATTAGAATAAATGAGTCAGCCTTCTATGAATTTGTCGATTAGATAGCCCAGTCCTCACCTAGACGTCTTTCAGCTTTGTTGATGAACGAAGACGCAACTGTGAGATGTTGGTGCTGTGTCTTACGTTTTGTCGTGTTTGTAGATTGTTCACAAAATAGTGAGTGATATGCCACATCATACCAACAGGGGCCAGACGCTGGACATGTCAGACACGGCGAATGAATACAATCAGATAACTGATGAGGAGAGGGATCCTCTCATTATACAGAGTAATGGTGTTACACGTAGGAAGGTGGCTGATTACCAAGAGGGAAGCGAAGTTGATGATAGATAGAGCCTCGTTAAGATCAGTTCTGAAAAGAAGGAAGAGAGACTGTTATCGCTCGATGTCGTCAGAGGAATCACCATTTTCACAATGAACTTGGTAAACCACGCAGACGGTTCTTATCCTATACTGGAGCATGCAGTTTGGTGAGACTACTTCACAACCCATACGTGGTTGACATCCATCGTAGGGACGGCCTCACCCTCGCCGACTTTGTGATGCCTTTCTTCCTCTTCATCGTGGGCTGTTCCATCGTCCTCTCGCACAACAAATTGAAGAAGAGATCCTCTCGCACGGACATTCTGAAGAAGAGTGCCGTACGAACCGTCAAGGTATATGACAGAGTCTTTCTCCTCTCATCGTTCGCAGTTGATCGGTTTGGGTCTGCTTCTGGCCGCCATTGGTTACATTCCAAACATCGACATCTACCGTTTTAGACTTCCGGGGGTCCTTCAGAGGATCGCCATTGGTTATTTCATCACCGTCTGTATCGAGTTGTTCGTTCCATTCTTGGAGATCTCGGATGAGGTGATCTAATGCATCCCGTTCGAAGATGCATCATCGTATCATGCAACGATTGAACGAAAAACAGAGATTGGAGAGGGGAAATGGCTTTGTGCCTCCAGAGTCCAGCCGACTCTACGCTGTCTATTATCGATTGACTAGAGGTCCTCTCAAGGTGACGACATTGCATCTCAAACTTCACCGTCTCACCATCATGATACCAATCGTCTGATTTATATCATCTCGTGAAATATACATAATCACAATTTATATCACACCATCTATTATCCTTTTTTATTCGAAGAAAACGAAACAAATGTTAATTTCATTCAGATCGTTGTCACGTATGGTATTCAATGGTTGTGCGCCATATTCATCCTCTTGATGTACCTCATCCTCGTTTTCAACGTCGACGTTCCCAATTGCGGGTGAGCCATCTACAACGATGTAGATTGACCGCATCAGGAGGGGTAGTCTGACACCAAAGTGCAACGCCTTCTCTTACATCGATCAATTGATCGTGAGGGAGCACCATATGTATCAATACCCCACCTGCCAGAAACTCGGCTGCAAGCCGTTCGACCCAGAAGGCCTGGTGGGTCATCCTTGACACGTCTCTGACACATTGACACGTGGTGTGACATCCGATTGACGTGTGATAGTTGTCCAACATGGCTTCTGTGGTCAGTGTGATCATCGGTCTGTATTACGGTTACGTTCTAGTCCACGTTACTCGGCCAAAGAAAATCTTGATGCATTGGATCTTTCCTTCCTCCCTCTTCCTCTTCTCTGGCCTGATGATCCACTTCTTTGGAGGTGACCGTCGTATTTTATTTCATTTTATTCAGAAACGTGGGATGGTATTGACGTTAGATAGGATTTCCACTGAATAAGAATCTGTACTCACCCAGCTTCTTGTTTCTCATGGCCGGTGCCGCAGGTTTCTTCTTATCCATCTTTTATCTCGTTGTAGACGTCTACCGATTCAAGAAGATATTCATGCCTTTCATTTGGTTGGGTTCGGTGAGTCCATCTGTACTCACTCTTCACATCTCTGTGAGATCTCGCTGACATAGACAGAACTCCATCATCATCTATTTCTTGGATGAGGCCATGCCTACGGTGATCGGGTGGTTCTGTTACGATGGAAACGATAACAACATCATCCAGCAGTCTCAGACGTGGCTGAAAGATCACATGGGGGAGAGGTAAAAGTATAACGAATTTATGGAGAATGACACGATGTAGGCACGGTATCTTCTTCTACGCCATGAGCGACACTATCTTCTGGACCTTGGTGGCGGGTGTTTTATATTACAAGAAGATCTTCTTCAAGGTATAAAGAATGAATCGTAGACGCATCGTCAGATGAGGATACGCATGCATGAGAAGAGAGCATGTTGCGATGAATGGAGCGTCTCTCTGTTTTGTTTCGGGTCACCTTAACGGTTTTTGCATGGTATACGGATGGTATGCGGGGGTATCCATGGTATCAACGTTGTTACCGTGGACGATATCTCGTGTAAGGGAATATGAAAGGCTCTTTCGTCAGAATGGACGGAAGATGCTTTCGAGATCACCTTCAAACTTGTTTTGGGTCACCTTTCGGCTGGTTTTTGGGTCACCTTTGATATCGATAGGATCACAGCAGGGTCAACATTCATCGGGACCACCCACATCGTAAAGATGAACCTCAACCACTTACTACTGCTCTTCGTCACTCTGTGGATTGGTTCGAATGCTTTTACACACTGTGAGTCCTCTCTTTTTTTTCCGGATAAAATGCTCAACTAGAACCAGCGTACAACTTGACGGTACCCAGCGACCAATTTACTTTCCAACTCGCAGCCACCCCCGGTGGTTCGGGTATCTTTCTCAACCCCACAGTTAACTCTTACGACTCTCCCGAGATATGTAAGTACCTCGAACATCCACACCAACTAACGGTACCCACAGTCCAATGCAGGATCGAAGGAGACAACGTTTACGGTGAAGAGAAATGGGTCGTCTGTCTGGACACCACACTTTACGAGGTCAAAGATCGCAGAAACATCTTCCTTCAAGTCGACGAGATCGGTACCGATCGTTCATGTGATCACTCTGACTCATCTCAGACGTCAATCCTCTCCCTTCAGACAACACGATTTATACTTCGACTGGAATAATGATCTACTCGTACGTGGCGACCGGAGAGGCCCCCTACTTCACTTTACCTCCTTTTGCGTATGTTGAACCCAGAAACAGCACGACCTACTTCATCTATACAGAACCATATGGCTTGTACGACTCCGGAGTCGTCAACGTGTCTTGTGAGGCAGAAGATGTCTTCGCGTTCACTGATATACGACAGATCCGATCTTCATCAACAACTCTTCCATCCTCCAAGTAACTCTACCGGTCTTACTTTGCACTACATCCGAAGGTTTCTTCACCCTCAGTGACGGCTTCAAGTTTTATGATGGGATCAATCAAATCAATGAGATCGCCATCAATGTAGACCCGTTCGATTCCGGCGTACCCGGTACCAGATGCGCTTCGTATGAAAACGGATTCCATTTTACCGTGCGCTTCAATTGGACTGTATCATATCGATCTGACCCGATATCTCGGACTCACATCATTCCTATCGGAGGTGAAACATCCCACGCGTTCGCACGATTCAACTCCGCTGCAGCGGATCTGACGACCGGTGTCAAACTGTACGATACGGTGCAATTTGAAATTCCTCCTTCCAACTCGACCGTGTGGGCTTCTGTAGGCTTGTCGGACAACTTTTACTCTTATTACGATTGCCCGGTGTATCCTGCCGCCAATGGCTTCTATGACCAGATTTTCATAGATCCTGTTTCCACTCCAGATCCGCTCCACCTGGACATCAGTCCAACGGCCTTACGATGTGAGAAGCTATGCGTGCGGGATGTTGAATGGCCGTAGTTCAGAATGACTCTGTGGATGCTTCTGTAGGCAGAGCCTATTACTATGATGCAGTGGACGGCGAATGGGCTATCGTCAAGATGACTTCGGACGTCCCAATTGGCGTCAGTATCCAGAAAGGTTGTTTGTACTACGTTAACAAAACTACGATCCCTCAACCAAAGGACTATTACAATCGAGCCTACTTCATGTGTGTAAACGTGAAACGACGTCGTTACTGATGGTGTGCAGCGATACCGCCAATCCGATCTATATATCTTACCTTCCGTACGATAACTTTGCACCCACTTGGACTCCTCTGGGTGAAACATAATCCAGTGATCACGTCGTTGATTCAAGATCAGTTCGTACCTCCATTCTCCCCTACAACTCCACCGAGATGGATCAATCGATGTGGTACACGTTCAATTTGACGCAAGGAGCTTGTTTCGCTTTGAGTGAGGGCTTCATTTCCGAGGGCAGTCAATACGCCATCTATAATGATACCTACCTGTCCAATTTTGCGACGAATCACTTCTGCAACATCATTCAACCTGTCCTGACAGTCGATATTCTGGTCATCGACGTTGGAATCACTTGTAAGCGCGAAACTATGCTGAATCTTACCACTGAAACGTACAGTTTACAATCGATCCATCCCTCACGAGTTCCGTAAAGACTATAATGTATGGGCAATAACAGTCAGCCCGGACACAGAAGCCGTCCTCTGTGATGTCGATTGCGCCATGTATGCCTTCAATGCGAACAACGAGGCTCTACAAGTGTGGTCAGATAATATCTATCCTTCTCCTCACTCGTTCTTCTTCAACTACAACCGTGAAACCGTATATCTACTCATCAATTATGACTCTGATGTTGTGATTGATCCCACGATCCTCTTTGGTGAGATGCATCGTCACCTTCACTTGAGGCTGACTTGACGCACAGGAAAGAGCAACAACACCCTCTTCACCCCCGCTCCCGATGCCGTTCTTCACTGTGGTTTGAAAGAGTCTTGCGTAGGAATATCCGACTCGTGTGCCCTTGGCTTTTGCGTCAATTCGGCCGCGAGTGTCATAGCCTCCACCTCAACGTATTCCGGTGGAATAACAGTTTACCCTGTCACAACACCAGCAGTCAACCAGACTGGAGCAGATGGTACGATGATCATCGGAGTGGCTTCCCATGCTGAGAAGCTGGCAATATCCCTTGGATTCTTGCTCGTGGCTTTTGTCTTGGTATAATCTACAACTCAATAGATCAAATGTCTCATTATTCTGTCATATCGCACAAGAAACATCATTCGGTTGTATTTGACCCAGAGGTGTCGAATGAGAACAAAAGGAGAGGAATGGTATCGGGGCAGATGCAACAATAAGACTTTATATCGGTTGTACAAAGTTGGAAGGCACGTAACCTATGCTTCCATCCGGTAACTCTCCCACCCACCAATCGTCCTCCATGACTAATATGCACACCTACTCGTCTCAGCCACTCGTCATCATCATCAGCATCTCACCACATCGTCTCTTCGCATGTGTAGGTCCCCTGCGATTTCCCCTCCAAAATCAGCCACAACACGCATCTATCGTCTTCAGCAACAATCCAACGAGACGAAACATCAAATCGCGATGAGAATCATATCGAACGATAATTGACATGAAGAATGCAGAATGATAGAGTTGTAGATGGAATCATCACCGGGGGAGATCGTGGGAGCTGCTCCAAATCGATGACGTAGTCGACCGGAATACGACCCGAACGACCGTTCAAGTCCTCTACAACGAGCCAACCTTCCGACATTGGATGGACCAAGTGCATCAGATCACCTGTACAAACGCTTGAGTCGCATTCAAATGAAACCTCGATTCACCCTCTGTGAATTGTAGATCGTCGGGAGCATCAGGCCCGGGAAAATAATCCGTCTTGGCCAACAGATTCGGTCTCTGTCGATTGAATGCCTTTCCATTTCTATCTCCACGTCATCCATCTACAACGTTGTAGACGACCCACCTCTTCGAAGCCGTCGTGCTGTTTGGCAGCGTCTCCGTCGGTTGATCTTGCAGCATCTTTGCCGTGGGATTCGCCCGGACAAATCCTCCGGGAGGCGATCTATTTCTCCGTGAGTTTTCCACGGAATTTCGACGACTTCTCACGTGGGAGCGGCCGTTGAGGCTGCCGTCGTGTTCGTCGATTGACTCGTGCTCTGTGTGTGATGGATCTGGATGTTGTCTAATTCTTTCTCCAGCATCTCGTCTGTTAAGAAGGGATTGCCGTAGTTCGAATCGTAATTTCTCTCGGAGGCTAAATCGGCTACTCTTAGAGCATCGATGGATGCCTGCTGTATCTCTGCTTGGGCTTCGAGGTACTGCACTCGCTTCCGCAGCGAGCTCGTTCGGTTGCTGGGGGGGATGAGTCCCGAATTTATCGGGGATGATATTGGGACGAAGATTCTGAGAAAAATTGGCGGGAACGGACTCACCTCTCCTCTTGGAGGGATTCTTCTGCCTTGACCATTCGTTCGTAGATGTGAGCGTTCTGTTCTTTTTCTTCTTGGGAAGCAGCTGAGCCTGCCGCTGATTCCTTGGCCAATCTCTCTTGGAGATATTGTACCTGTGAAATTCCGTCACACTTTTTCCCGCCATTTTTTGTGGGAGGATGAAAATAAAACGAAATAAAATACCTGCTGTTCTAAGACAGTGATCCGTGTTGCATCGGCCGCAGCTCTCGCTTCGTGATCAGAGATCGTCTGTCATCGTCATCATCATCATCTCCTGTTATCCTCACCTTGTGCATCTCTGCTCTCTCGGTTGTCACTCTCTGTATGATCATTTTCAATTTCTTCTTCAGTTCTTCCTCTCTCTCCTTGTACCTCGCCAGAGTCTGTTCTGGGCTCTTACCGTCCACCACCTCCGCCGAGGGCAAGATGCGATTCGCATGAAAACTCATCTTACGTGCTGTACGCGTCTCAATATTTCCCGCCAAAAATTTCCCGCCGAAATCTCACCTCCAGGTCTTCCCGCCGAAGCTGGAGCGTCTTCTGTCTTCACTCCAACGGTCCTCGATGTGACGTTTCCGTTGGGCTGCTGTTGTTGTTGCTGTGGCTTATTCTGATCTAAGCTGCGATAGCTATCGCTCCTCGATCCAAAGTTAACGACACGCGCGGCAATTGAGCTGGCTTCCGTCTTGTGAGGCACCGGTGGCGTGGTCACGATGGCGGCCTTGACGGGAGCCGGCGGGTTCGATGTCTTAGTACCCGGCATGGCAGAGACGAAACTGCTGGGAGAACTGTTCTTGACCGGTGCGGGCTGATTGAAGGATGATGGTGCATTAGAAGGTGGTTTGTATGATGACGGAGGTGGACTATTGAATCGATTGGCGGCAGAAGGTGATTCCGGTGGTTTCTGTTGGGATAGTTGTGGGTGGTGAGGTGCCGCAGATGGAGGAGCGGTCGATTTGAGAGGAAATGAAGATGGTGGCGGCCCGGAGGCCTTCGGTGCACCGAAGCTCTGTTTTGGAAATGGTGGACGCGAGTTCGGCTGGGTGCCGTTGGCATCTTAAACGGATTCAAAGATACTCACATCAGATGCGGGTGGAGGACCGCCTCTTCCCGCTGTCGGTGGAGGTGGTGGAACACGTCCTTGCACTGATTCTGGAAGGTTGCCTCTTGGCGGCTGCTTTCGATAGTCAATCCGATAGAATGGCGAAGTGGTGACAGTTTCTCTCGTCGATTCTTACCTGCATTCGATTCATGCCTCCTTGCATGGTCGCCTGTCCCTCCAGATGATGAGCAGCGGTTGAACTTTTGTTTTACCACTTTTTATTTTGGAATTTCGGGTAACGATCAACCACACAAATGAGCGGCAACAAGAAGCCATCGCCTTACTTTAAGAAGGACCAAAGCTCTGGGGGGCTCGGCCACCAGAATCAGCTCACTCCAAATCAGATTGGAAAGATCCATGTAAATAAATCGCAGGTGACGTCGATCACGTGATGATACTGCATGATATTGATGCGATCAGACAGAAGGGAAATCGACTGCTCGATCTATTGCAGAATGTCGAGTACATGTTTGAGAATGTGGCTGCAGATTATGTCTTTGGAGGGCAGAGCTGCGCCCTTTTCCTGAGGTGATGTCATCATCGCACATCCATCTGGTGGAATTTGTCACGATAGAGCCTGAACTTAGTCAGTTGTAAATATCACCTGTTGTATGGACATTACATTTCGAATCGCATGCGACAGATCAAGTCGTTCAGAAATAAGATCCTTCTGGTGCTCGTCGATGTCGTGAGTGAAACAAATGAGATCTTCAATCAATCGTGACAAAATGAACAGGAACACAACTCGCACATCATCAGAGAATTGTCACAACTCACCATGCATCACGATTTCACCATGATCCTCGCTTGGAGGTGATCGACGTTCCATCATCCAATCTCATACGATCCATCAAATGACATCATCCTACAGTCTCCCAGAGGCAGCCAGATATCTAGAAACATTCAAGTTATACGACGGAAGAGGTTCAGAGATGTTGAGACACAAACCAAAAGAAGAGTACACGGAACAAGTTACGGAGAGCATCACAACAGTTAGAGGGGTCAATCGTACCGATGCGAGAGTCTTGTTGGAAAATTTTGAGGTGAGAGAGGGATGTGATCGCGACTCAATCATCGCAGACGATGAGAGGTGTGATGAATGCGAGCAGTGAAGAGCTATCGATATGTCCAGGTGTAGGCGAGAAGAAGGTATGAAGCTCATCCAGTTACATCAATGCACATCACGTGCCATCATCTGAGAATAATTCTTTGCAGGTAAAGCGGCTCTTCAGCACTTTCACTCAACCTTTCATTCCCACGAAGAAGAGACAGCAACAGAAGATCACCAGCTTCACCCAAGACGAATCGAACTCACAAGCCACAGAAGAGAAAGTGACAGAAGAAGACTTGTTTGGTGAGGAAGAGGACATCTATAAGGAATTGTCGGAAGAACAATAAAGTTGAGGGTGTACCGATTCTCTTTGATTTTGTTTTATACATTCGCATGAGGTCAGTCCGACGGACCTCTCATGATTCCTCCTCCGGTACAGTTGCAAGGTGATCGAACGTCTCGAGTGATGATGATTCCCCATCGATCGTCTCCTGCATCAACATCACGGTCAAACTGCACGGAGGTGTTGCTCTCATTCGAATCAGATGCCTCTGCAGTGCCCTCTGAACTGTGTTCGTCTCGGTCGGAACACTCGTAATCCGTTGCTGCCCTCGGCTCATGGTGTCTTCGTTTGTATGAATGTCCTCGGGGGGACTAAGAAACGTACTTTTACGCAGCAACTTTGGCGAGGTATGACGGGGCACAGATTACCACGCCGACAATTGACGGTTTCTGAGGAATGGGCGTCAAATTGACACGACTGAACGTCTTAAGAGGTCGAGGAGTCACGCCGAGGGAGTTGGGCGCTTCCATTCCCGTGTCTCAGATGCATCTATACAGGAAGGATTCTGTAAACCTTGGGGCTCGAGCCGCTCAACGTGTCACCCAACAAGAAGCATAGGACCAGCTCATTTGAACATTATTGATTGCATGACAGGGTTCCGTTCTTATATTCATATTCTTCATATCCAACTGTTTCTATTGACCTGATCACACATCTACCTCTGGTACAGGAGTCAGGTGGTCGAACACCTCGACTGATGGTCGTTCCTCCCCCATCAACTCCCGCATCAACATTGTGGTCCAACCACACTGAGGTGTTTCTCTCGTTCGAATCAGATGCCTCTGCAGTGCCCTTTGAACTGTACTTGTCTTGGATGGAACACTCGTAATTCTTCTGAGAACACAAGGTCGCAGCGATCACGTCCATCATCACAACCAAGACAAAGACAACCTCTCAAAAATGTAAATCTTTCTATTAACTCGAGTTGGCCTGTCCCAGCAGCAGAGCGAAGAGTGCCATGCGAACGTACATTCCATTCTCCATCTGTCTAAAGTAGGCCGCTCTTGGGTCACTGTCGACTCTCGGGCTGATCTCATCGACACGCGGTAGCGGATGCATGACGATCATGTTGTCTTTCGCTCCGGTCAGAACCTCCGGTGTGATGACCAGTGAGCTCTTGACCAACTCGTACTCCTCCGGCGAGGCGAACCTCTCCTTCTGGATCCTCGTGACGTACAGTACGTCCGTGTCGGCCAGAACTTCATCCAAGTTGGTGTATTCCTTCTGCTGTATGCCCTTCTTCTCCACAAACTCTGTGATCTCCCTCGGCATCTTGAGCGACGCCGGTGACACGTAGCTCAGCTTGATGCGATACAGAGATAGAAGCTTGACGAGAGAGTGTGTGGTTCTGCCGTGCTTCAGGTCTCCCACGATGGTGATGTTGAGGCCGTTGACGGTTCCGAGCTCCTCGCGGATGGTGAAGACATCCAGTAGGGCCTGGGAAGGGTGCTCTCCCACACCATCTCCACCGTTGATGACCGGCTTCGTGCAGTGATCTGCGGCCAATTTGGCGGCACCGACGTCGGGGTGTCTCAACACGATGACATCAGAGTATCTCTCCAGCGTGCGGATGGTATCGGGCAGCGACTCCCCCTTGACAACGCTGGACGAGCTCTCGTTGACGGATACGACTTGTCCTCCCAATCTGAGCATGGCGGCGGCGAAGGATGAGGCAGTTCGAGTCGACGGCTCGTAGAAGATATTGGCCAGTACCTTTCCCTTGAGTAAGTCGAGAGTTCCGGCACGTTTGACCAGCAGCCTCATTTCGACCGCCGTCTTGAAGAGCAGCCTCAGATCTTCGTGACCGAATTGAGACACGGAGAGGACGTGCTTGTGCTTGAAGGTGCCGCCTTCGTGATCGAAGATGCGCAGATCGTTGACCATCACAGCGGCCGTGAGGGCTTCGATTGGGATGGACTGTGTGGAAGATTTTTCGACGCCGAGGAGAGGTGTGGAGGGTGCGGATGGTGGTATAACCATGGAGGTGCTGACTTCTCTCAAGTTCTTGCCGAAACCGGGCTGTACGAGGATCTTTCCATCGACGTACACGACCTGAAGAGTGTCACATATTTCCGTGAATTTTCCGAGAAATTTCTCACCTCGCCGCGGAGCACTACTTTTCTGACGCATCCTCTGACGTTGAAACCAGCGAACGGTGTCCAACCACATCGAGAGAACTTCATCGCAGGTGGAATCGTCCACTGCTTGTCCAAATCGATCTCGACAAAGGTATCCGGCTGCTCTGGAAGGTGGAAGATCTTCTTCGGGTTCGTGTGCAGGCGTAAGACGATGTCTTCCAGGGTCAGACGACCGCGGTGCACCTTGTCACATAAGAATGAAACGGTCGCATTCGAATGAGATCACCTCGGTGAGAAGAAGGGGCAGCATGGTCTCTAAGCCGGGGAAGCCTGGAGGAGGCTTCTCACCCGTCTTCTCATCAACCGTGTGGGGGGCGTGGTCCGTACCGAACGTATCGATGACGTCGAGATTGTCCCACAGATACTCCATGTCCACGCGAGTGGCCAATCTGGGTCTCACTTCGGAGAAATTGGCTCCCAGTGTGGGAATGTCATCCTGACAGAACAACAAGTGGTGAGGGCAGACCTGACACCACCGTCAATCTACAACGCGTCACGCGGATCGTTTCACCTCGCAGGTCACAGGTAACCCGGCCTTCTTTGCCTCTCGGATCAACATGATCTCTTCTCTCAGAGAAACGTGTGCCACGTGCACCGGCTTCTTAAAGATGCTGCACATGAACAGAGCGGCGGCTAATCTCGTCTTCTCTGCGTGGAGAATGATGGGATAGCTGGCGGGCCAGTGCTTAAAGTGTTCCATCCACACACCGAGATCGTCCAACTGCAAGTTGGAGAAGGTGGGGTCCAGGTACATCTTCAGACCACCGGACAATGGAGCGATGCTGGGAAGGTGTGCGGCGTTACCGCTGGAAGCTCCCAAGTTGATGACGTAATCACACAGGGCCTTGGAGGCGGCAATCTTGGTCACCTGCATCGTCTTCAATATCTCATCGTGATCATCATCATGACGATCGTGATGACGATGAGATTTTTACGCACCAACTGCATGGTCTCCTTATCGATGATGGAAGGGTTCGTGTTGGGCATCGCGGCAACTACCGTGACACCACCCGCTAAAGCGGCAGCTGTTCCAGACTCCCAATCTTCCTTGTGTGTCTGTCCTGGATCTCTCAAGTGAACGTGCAGATCGATCAGACCAGGAATTCTGACCAACTTGTTCGACGACTGACAATCGTATCTACAACGCGTCAATTTTCACTCTCGTCTCAATCCATATGAAATAAAATGATGATGATGATTTTAATCTTTTCTCTCATGCAAATGAAACTCACGGGTGGAGGCGAGAGAGAGCAGACTTGTGGGCGAGAGACTGCACGAACAATTTCGCACACTTGATGTTGGTGATGAGAGGGACTCCCAAGTCAGCGGCGAGTCTTCTGACCGTGTAACCACTCGTCACGAAAGAGGAGAGACGAGCGAATCGGTTCGAAGTGGGCAAGTTGATGAAGAGGTCGATGAGATGCTTCCTCAGGTACTGGGAGGTAGAGTGCTGGTGCTCTGGAAGGCGGGCGAGCTGCTTGATTGGCACGTGATGGCTCTCGAGGAAATCGGCCGTACCCTGAAAGAAGATTAAAATGGGGAAAGATTGATTTTATTCTTCTCACCTCGGAACCGTACAGGGTGTAACCCAGGGAGATGAGTGTCTTGGCGGATTCCAAGAATTCCATCTTTTCTGCGAAACTTCCGATGGACAAGAGGATGTTCTTCTTTGGGATGGTGAAACCAGTAGACAAGAGGGCCTTGAGGTAAGCCTGCAAGGGTCAATCTCTTCACAGAATGAAATCTTCACCTCGTCTCTCGTTGCACCAAAGCAAGCACATTCACCGGTGGAAGACATTTCGACTCCCAACAGTGGATCCGCTCCCTGCAATCTCGTGAAGGAGAATTGCGGTACCTTTTCCCACGTCAGCTCCATCTCTCCATCTACAACCAGTCACCTTGACTCCAACGTGGGGCACCGTCTTCGGTACAGAGATGGTTTTCATGATCTCCTCTCTTCCAACGAGTGCCTTAGTGGCCGCGCTGATGAAGTCCACGCTGAGCGTCTTGCTGACGAACGGCAGCGACCTGGAAGTTCTGACGTTGCACTCGATGACTTTGATGTCGTTCTCCTTTGCGATGAATTGGATGTTGAAGGGTCCGGAGATGTTGAGTGCGATGGCGATCTTTCTCGACACGTCCTCGATCTTCTCTATGGTCTCGCGTTGTAGATCCTGGGGGGGGCAGACGAGAGTGGCGTCACCACTGTGGACACCAGCGTTCTCCACGTGTTCAGATATGGCGTGGAGGAACATCTTTCCTCTGAATGCGACACCGTCGACTTCGATCTCCTTCGCTTGCTGGATGAACTTTGAAATGACGACGGGTCTGTCCTTTGAGATGGTGGCCTTGGACAAGTACTCGGTTAATTCTTCGTGACTGTAGACGACCTGATCGATGTGAGAAATGAGGAGGAGAGAGAGAACGTACCTTCATGGCGGCACCCGATAATACGTAAGAAGGTCTGACGAGGCAGGGATAACCTACGGAGAGACAGAAGTCGTTCGCGGCCTCGATTTCGACCAATTGAGTCCAAGTGGGTTGCTTCACGCCGATGGTGTCCAAAAGGCGGGAAAACTTGTAACGGTTCTCTGCAGAGTCGATCATCTCGGGGGATGTACCAAAGATGTGAACGTTCTGGCGGAACAGAGGCATGGCGAGATTGTTGGGAATCTGTCCTCCAACAGAGACAACGACACCGAGGGAGTTCTCGACCTCGTAGATGTCTAAGACTCTCTCGAAGGTAAGAGCCTCGAAGTAGAGACGATCACACTCGTCGTAATCGGTCGAGACGGTCTCCGGGTTACAGTTGATCATGAGGGTTCTGTGAAATGTCGGTGAAATTTCGCGGAGATTTCGACTCACTGGTAGCCCAATTTCTTCAGGGTACGCGCGCAGCCCACGGCACACCAATCAAACTCCACGGACGTACCGATGCGGTAACCACCGGAGCCGAGCACGATGACACCCTTGTCGTTGAAGGTGACGTCATTCTTCGTACCGTTGTAGGTCATGTACAGGTAATTGTTTTGGGCGGGAAACTCTGCGGCCACCGTGTCGATCTGCTTGACGACGGGGGTGATGGACATTCCTTTTCTGACGGTTCTGACTGCTAACTCGGTGCTGCTGGTGAGATGAGCGATTCTGCGATCGCTGAAGCCGAGCTGAGAGAAGTCAGTGAAATTTCGAAACTCCGAGTCTGTCACCTGCTTGGCCATGAGGAGAACGTCCTTGGGAAGCGTCGAGACTTCGAAATCGGAGAGAACCTGAAATGTTCAGTTCATCTACAACGTTGTAGACGGTCACCTTCTCGTAGTTCACGATGGCCTGCAACTTGTACAAGAACCAGCGATCGATCTTAGTCAACTGGTAGATCCTCTCTATGGTGTAGCCCTGCTGCAGGGCAGAGTGAATCCAGAAGATCCTCTGATCGTCAGGGTTCTGAAGTGCCTCGTCGATGTCTCTCTCTTCCAAGACTGTCTCCATTCAACCTCCAACTCGCGTGTGAATGGACTCACCCTCATCACTCTTCGCTCTGAGTCCATCCAAAGAAGGGTTGACCATTCGAATGGCAGATTGGATGGCCTCCTCAAAGGTCCTTCCAATGGACATGATCTCTCCCACACTCTTCATGGAAGAAGAGAGAACCTTCTTCACACCCGTAAACTTGTGGAAGTCCCACAGCGGTATCTTGACCACGATGTAATCGAGACTACCGTGTCATCAGTGCAAGAGCGTCTTGAGATAGCTCACCTGGGCTCGAAGCAAGCGGTGGTCACCTTGGTGACCGAGTTCTTCAGGGAGGGTAAACTGTTGCCCAGGGCGAGCTTGGCGGAGACGAAGGCGAGGGGATAACCTGTGGCCTTCGAAGCCAGAGCAGAACTTCTGCTGAGACGTGCGTTGACTTCAATGATACGGTATTCTTCAGAGTAAGGGTTGAGGGCAAATTGGATGTTACACTCTCCCACGACGCCCAAGTGACGTACGGTACGTAGGGCGGAGTTACGGAGCATCTGATACTCCGAGTTGGTGAGAGTCTGGGAGGGAGCGACGACGATGGATTCTCCGGTGTGGACTCCGAGGGGGTCAAAGTTCTCCATGTTGCACACTGGATCGATTCAGTGAACGGTCCGTAGCATTCGATTGAAACCCACCGGTGATGCAGTTGTCGTAGGCGTCTCGTACGACCTCGTACTCGATCTCCTTCCATCCCTTCATACTCATCTCGATCAGTACCTGCGTACGTAAGTCGAATTCTCCGCGAGTTTTCCCCACCTGCTCCGAGGCAGTGAAAGCCTTGCTGACGATCTCGACCAACTCGGTCTCGTTGTCTGCAAATCCAGAACCCAATCCACCGAGCGCAAAGGCGGCACGAACGATGACAGGGTAACCGATGAGAGCAGCCTTCTCTATGGCTTCCTCCACGGTGACGGCCACGAATGACTTGGCAGCCTTCTCATCGATCTCTTCGAGCCTCTTGACGAACAAGTTTCGGTCTTCAGTGTCGATGACAGTTGGAATGGGTGTGCCGAGTACCTTCACGTTGAGACGTTCGAAGACTCCATCGTGGAATAATTTGACACCACAGTTGAGTGCGGTCTGTCCACCGAAGGAGACGAGAATACCGTCCGGTCTCTCTTGCTCCAAGATCTGCGTGACGAAATCTGGTGGAAATTTCAGATGATGGGGTAGATCGTGGAGCATCACCTGGAGTGACGGGTAAGAAGTAGACTCGGTCGGCGAGGCCGGCGGAAGTCTGAACGGTGGCAATGTTGGGGTTGATGAGAATGGTCTCGATCTTCTCTTCCTTCAAGGCCTTGATTGCCTGGGAACCGGAATAATCGAATTCTCCGGCCTGACCGATGGAGAGACCACCGCTACCGAGGATAAGTACCTTACGGACTTGGGGTACAGGGGGGGTGTGGACCTGGTAGGGTGAGTCGATGGCGGGTTGTAGATGGATGTCACCTTGATGAGGTTGTGTTGGAAGCTGGTTCCCTTGATGACGTGTAAAAACTTGTCGAAGAGGTAAGCCGTCTCTTCTGGCCCGGCGCAGGCCTCGGGGTGGAACTGTAACGCTCCATCAGCTTCCCACCGATTCTCCACGCGTGACCCACCTGGACACTGAAGAATGGCTTCGTCTTGTGTCGGATACCCTCGTTCGTGTGGTCGTTGGCGTTGACAAAGTATTCCTCCCAGTCATCGGGCAGCGTCTTTGAGTCAACGGCGAATCCGTGATTCTGAAGGGTCAAGTAACAGCGGCCGGTCTGTCTATCGATGCAAGGCTGGTTGTGACCTCGGTTGCCGTACTTGAGTTTGTAGGTGGTAGCACCAGCGGCTCTCGCCAAGAGTTGGTTTCCCATGCAGATGCCGAAGATGGGCTTGGGAGGTTCGGCCTGTAAGGCCTTCTTGATGTTCTCTACGGTAACAGTGCATAGCTCTGGGTTACCTGGTCCGTTACTGGAAGCGGGTCAGACGAGATGATGGGAAGATGTGATATGATACGATGCATTACCTGATGAAGAGACCATCGTATGTCTCCTTTGAGATGTCGTGGTCGTGGGGAACGACTCGAACGGCCACGCCTCTTCTCAAGAAGCATCGGATCTGATTGGTCTTCATACCACAGTCGATGATGAGGACCTGGGACACGTTAGAAGGTGTTGGGGGTGGCCACCGCTGGGCTTCACCTTGATGTCACCCTTGCCATAATCGAGTACTTGTTTGGTTGACACGCGGGCAACGCAGTGAACCTTGTCTATGTCTTCTACGGTGATGCTGCTCTCGTCGTCCTCTCCAATGACGATCTGTCGCCAAGTCAGAATGGGATGGGATGTGATGGTGTATGTCCACCTTGGCGTTGCAGCTGCCACTCTCTCTGATTCTCTGGATGAGAGCACGTGTGTCGACTCCGTAGAGGCCTGGAATGCCCTTGTCTGCCAACCACGATGACAGTGATCTCTCTGCGTTCCAGTGGCTGTATTGATCGGTCTGGTCGGCCACGATGAGAGCTCTAACGTGGATTTGGGAGGACTCGAAGAACTTGGGCAGACCGTACTCGTCCTTCTCTTCAGAGGGGATACCGTAGTTTCTGTGACAGAGGTAAGTCATGGTGCTTGTTGCTGGTGACGATGATTACCCAATCAGAGGATATGACAGCACCAGAATCTGACCGTAGTAGGAGGGGTCTGTGAGAGATTCTGGGTAACCAACCATACCTTTGACGAGTCAGTCGAGTTCTGACACGGTGTATGATTCACCTGTTTGGAAAACACATTCTCCTGACGAGCTCTTCGTGGCTCCAAAACTGAAACCAGGGAAAACTGTGCCATCCTCAAGGATAAGTCTGCCCGCGATGCGTTTTCCTGTGGACATGATTGATCACGTGTATGTTATGTTGTTGTCTTGGCCCTTCTCTCTCTTGTGTCAACCAATGCAGAGGATGATTGAAATGGCAGCCAGTCTGCACACTCTGAAAGGTGATGATGTTCTGAAGGGCAAGGTCCTTCTGAAATTTTCCGGACTGAACTTCATTATGATATCCCCTTACGATATCGTACATTCTCAACTTTTTCACTCAGCGCAATCTCTTCTTCTTTTCATCCGTTTTCACGCCCACCGCGTTGTCCCCTATTTTCCGTGGAACGATCGTGTGCATCGGAGTCTTAGACTCTGACCTCAACTGAGTCCTGACCGCGATGGATGAGGAATGAGAGTGTCTGATGCTGTAGTGTGTTTCGTTCCTACTGTCAACAAGCTGCCACAATAAAGTGGAACGCTAGAAAGGGCATTCGATGAACAAACAAATGAGACACCTTCACAAACGAGGTCACATCACGTCCATCACGATCGAGCATCGTTGGTCCATCACAAGGGACACGATCGCGATGAGGCGATATAGATGGTCACGTGTGCGGAGTGAACTCCCCCGTTCCCTACGTCTTTACTTTGGGACGGAACCCGATCATTGGTAAAGATCCGATCAATTCTCCGACCTCGCATGTGCTGTCCAACGATCGAGGAAGTCCATCATTAAGACATGTTCATCCGATCGTCCCGACAATTGAGCCCCCTCATTTATTTTCCGCGATCTTCTGCGCCACGTTCCTCGCAGAGATGACGGAACACTCCATCGCGGTGGCGACAGATTCTAATCCATTGAGGTAATACAACTTTCCCTCCTTCGTCTGAGCCAGCTGAATGGGTTGGTAGGCTTGACCTTCTTGAAGAGGGTCTAAACTGGGGAAGGTGTAGTCCCAGGTGTGTTGGATGATGTGATCGACGCCGATGAAGAGGTTGTCGATGTCTGCGGATACGTTTCGATTGCTCGACACCTTTCGACGTCAGATGATGTAACATGATCATCGTGAAGTGATGTGTTGAACATGGTGATGGTGTCTCACCTTATAGACACTAAAATTGCTGTTGGTCTCTCCTTGATACGTGATAGAAATGAAATCATCGTTCGACGTCGCCGTAGTCAGAACAGTATCCGGTGTCTATCTACAATCAGCCATGCATAGATACGTACGATACGTACCTCGTCCGCGGAGATCCCAAAATATTTGGGATTGAGACTCTTTGCGATGACAACCGTGATGTCCCAACTCCGGTAGTTCCTAGGAACGACCTTTTCAACTTGAAAGTTCTCAAACTTCAAGTCACAAAATTCAAAGGGTGCCGCCAGTACCACGTGATCGAAAATCTGTCTCGCATGAGAAAATGAAATTACTAATCCATGTTGATCTACACCTGTGTAGATGTACCCGTGGAATCTTTGTACTCGATCTCGAATTTTCCGTCCAGTGTGGTTCGAATGATTTGGGCCTTCGTGTTCAGCTTGACGTTTGCTCCGGAAGAACGGAACATCTCTTCCACCATGGCCGAGTTCCCCTTCTGGGCCGAAAAATTCTCCGACACCATCGGCAGCAGAGCCACGATGCCAGCGAACGCTGACCATCGAGGTCATCACTTCATCTTTCTCATCGATGGATGTGTTTGAGATGATGGGACGTGAAGGATGCATGATCGAGCTTCTCACATTGGATGGACAGGGATTGATCGTAGATGACACGAGTGAGGGGTTCCCAGGCGGATTTGGCCAAGTCATCACCGATCAGCCACCTCTCGGCCAGATCGATCGATCTCTGCGATGAGAAGGCGGACATGTCTCCATACCACAAAAAGTCTTCGAACGTATCGAAGGTGCGATGGAAGGTCTGTCTGTGTCAACGATGGAATGAGATGGACATCTACATGATGTAGATGTACCTGTCTCAACCAATAATTGAGTTTTAAAGCCGTTTTGAATCTCAATATCTGGGCCTCCATGGCGACCTCCCTCAACTTGGTCCACAGTCCATCGAGATGGAGAAATTCTTTACCGTCCCAGATTCCAGCAGACGTGTTCTGTTGACTGTTTCCTGCTTGGTTTCCACCGATGGGGATCTATCTTGGTCATCAGATTGAGATGTCTATCGATTCACATACATTCAAATCCTTGACGATGTCGATGACGTACGCGTTCTCGTCAGCAAAGGCATCGCCTCCCACTATTGAGCGTCATTCTCCCAATCCATAAGCAATCTTCACCGTACGTTCTATAACTGCACCGTCGTACGTCAAGTGTTTGAGTCTTCCACCGATGTAATCTCTGCTCTCGAATGCGGTGATGCTGGCTGCGATCCATCAGACTCGGTGACGACATCAACTTGAGCCGAGATTCGTCCTCACCATTCTTTCCCAAGAACTTCTTTAGATAGTAGGACAGAGAGCCACCTCCAATTCCCGCTCCAATGATACCGACAGATACAGTCGAATCATCTCGTTGGGGAAGAGGAACTGAGATGGCTGAGACATATATACTGATTCCGCATATCAAGTAGAAGATGCAAAGGCTGCGTGTTGACATCATGATGCGTGACCTTATTTTGATTTTTTCGCAATTTGTTTCAATTTCACGCATCACTTTCAAGCAGAGCTCATTCACGATTCCATCGATACATCTATTCACATTTCTGTCTTTAATTCAGAGCACTAGCGGATGGCATGACATAGACGTTGAACATGTACTTGACCTTCTTTTCCTTCACCAAATCCATGTCAACCATCATCCATTTCGTCGCTTCGATATAGTCCTTCTATCTTTCAGACGTCCACCTCTTCATCTCTCATCATCTCACCCTGCCGTGTCGCTGTTCCCGTTTGCATGACTCTGTTTTCCACACTCTAAGATAACAAGGGAGGACGATTTCATTCTGGTCTGTCTGATGCATCCACATCTTCTGCCTGACGGCCAGTGGTGTGTAGTCAAATAGATAAGAGGTATCTTCTTGGCTCAGCTCGTGAGGTTGGCATGGCATTCCCGTCAATTTATAGAAGGCAGGGTTGGCGTGAACGACCTGATGGTGTTAATGGATGATCGAAGATCAAGAGTTGATCTGTGATGGATTGGTTGGGTGAGAAAATCAAGATGGGTGATCACCTGACTGAAGGCATTGAAGAGAACACAAGGTATTGGAATCTCATCGTTCTTCTTCATCTGCACCTGTCTGAATGTGATCATGAGATCGTGCAATTTGCAGCCCACATCGATCCTCCTTCTCATCTCCTCCGTGTCAAGTACCTCCATCTGTTCGGCCATGCGTTCTGACAAAGTCTTTGTGACCATGACTGCTTCTCTCTCTGTCAACCATTTCCTGTTGACACGATGAGAGCTGCATCAGGTGTAGCTGTACCTATCCAACATCGATTTGACAATGTAGTCGATGCCCGAGGGTTCGGTCAATACGTGACGCGCTGGTGATGGGGGCAATGGTGGTGATAATAAATTGAGTGGTTCCGAAACATCGAATGGGAACAAGACCAAATCGTCAAGAAAGTGTTGGCCATCAAATGCATTAGGGTCTATCTGTTTGAGATACGTGAAAGTGACATTCTATACCTTCGTGATCAGAAGATTGTGGCTGAATCGGTGAAGATGTCACACAAGCATCATTTCGGCTTGGAGTGGAAGCACACTTCACCGGCTGAGTATCAGTGCAATCGTATTCGAGACGAGCGCATCGTTGACACGGTCGTGCTTGTTTTGTGAGAAACATGAAGTCATCGAACAGCCCACCCTCTTCGCACGAAACATGCGACGTCTTACAGTGTACACACGCTTTGATTCTCTTCCTCTTCCGCTGTACCTCCCTAGTAGACTCAGTCATCGATCCTGTCTTGAAAATGTCTTGAGGTGCAGTTCCGCGTGGTTGTAACACAGAACGAAGACCGAAGCACATACAAATCCCACCACACCACACATCGAAGGACAGCTTCAAAGAGCAACGTTTATAATATCGATTCAGAAGGGGAAGCAAGATCAGCTCCGCAGGCCTACACACGAGTAAAACACGCATTCGGATAACACAGCCGTTAGCATCAGCATTCGCCACAATCCACCTTCTTACGAGCATCCTTCTTCTCAACTAGAAGACTCCGACATACGGAATAGTAGGCGACCACATATCATCGATCCTCTTTAAAACGTGAAGAGATGGGAGGTGAGAGCCTCTTTCGTTAACGAAGAGGATCCCTTTTTGCTGATAGGATCGACTGATGAATTCCGTGCAGGTTCGAAGTCTAAACTGAAATCCAATGAATCCTCCAAAGAGGCCGCCAAACCAATCAGTGTCGTCTTATTAGGTGCAGGTGGTGTGGGGAAGGTGTGTGGATCCATCTGCGACTTTGTCTTCGGCACGTCAACCGCGTTGACTTAACATAGAGTGCCATCACGATCCAATTTGTGAAAGACAAGTTTGTCGAGCAATACGATCCGGTGAGCTCTTAATGTTGAGTAATGTCTTCCATTCTCATTATCATTGCAGACCATCGGTGGGGAATTTGAGGAACTACATCAAATCTAACGCAGAGATAGAGGACAGTTACAGAAAACAGATCGTCGTCGATGGAAAAGTGCAGATGATGACAATCTGGGACACTGCCGGGTGCGCTTCGTTCAAAATCCTACATATCTTCTAACTCAAACAGACAAGAAGAATACAGAGCACTCCAAGATGGTTACATCCGAGATGCATCGGGATTTGTCATTGTCTACAGCGTCATCGATCAGACGAGCTTCTGCGACATCAGGTCAGGAGCACCGACTCCGTGTCTTCCCTCTCAACTTCTTTAGGAAATTATACGAACGAATATTGAGAATCAGAGATTGCGAACGAGTTCCAGCCGTTTTGTTAGGAAACAAAGTGGACATGGAAGTCGATCGGGAGGTGCGTCCATCATGATGTCACCTCCACCTTCTATCGTCACGATGGTGTTGACATCACATCAGGTCACGGCCGCTGAGGCAAAACAATTGGCCGACGAATACCATATGGATTTTCAAGAGACATCCGCTAAAAATAAGTGAATCTACAAGGTTGTAGATAGAGATTGACATGTGAAGGACCGGTGTAGAGCAGAGTTTTCATCAGTTGGTGAGGGCCATACGGTTAGCAAACGAAGAGCAGACTCCAGGAAGATCGAATAAAAAGAAGTAATTGATTTACGCTCTGTACGTGTTGACAATGAGAATGTCGTCATCACAGTATAGGAGAAAAGTTATAGCTAAAGTGTGAAAGAGTAGTCATTCTGTAAGGAATAAATCGCTTGATCTCGCGTCGATGCATCATCCTTTGTTGACGGACAGGGCGGTGTTATTAATACCAATTTGACAAACTTCCTTGGTACATTCTTCAGTGAAATACGGTAAAGCCGTGATGAGTACGGTAAGTAACCGTGCCCGTGTAAGAACCTTCGGAAAATATCTCAGACAGACGCGTCGGGAAGCATGCACGATCCGTTTTGGAGGCTTTTTATTATCCAACCGACAGACACACAACAACATGAGTCAAAAATTTCTATCCGCAGTGGCAGCCAGAAGGTGATCCATTTTGTTCACGATTCACAACATCGACAAGCAACCTATTAATATTGTCAAAAGATCCTTCTATGGAATTGGATCAGGTAGTCCCATCTCGAAGAACAAGATCACCGACATCGTCCATCAGGCCGTCAAACACACACCATCGTCTTTCAACTCTCAATCGGCGAGGGTCGTCGTTCTCTTTGGAAAGCAACACCATCGTGTGTGGGATATCACGAAAGAGGTAAAACGAGAGCATTACGACACAGTGATCTCACAAACACGAACAGATGCTCAAGCCAATGACCAATGCAGAACAATTTCCCAATACAGGTGAGGCATTGTATGTGAGATCGACAACACTAAGACCATCTTCTAGTGAAGAAGTTGGACAGCTTCAGAGCCGGACACGGTACCATCCTCTTCTTCGAAGACATGCAGGTCGTTCGCAGCTTCCAAGAGAAATATGCCCGATTCCAGGTAGAGTGCGAGATACGACATCACGCATGTTCATCACACATAGGACCCCTTCGGTCAGTGGTCTCAACAATCAAACGGGATGTTACAGTTTGTCGTCTGGACCGCTTTAGAGGCCGAAGGTCTGGGTGCATCTCTTCAACATTACAATCCCATCATCGACAACAAGGTGAGACATCGTCCATCGACGAACAGTTCTTGATGAGAGGACAGTTCAAAGATGAGTTCAAGATCCCCGACCATTGGAGTCTGTTGGCAGAGATGCCATTCGGAGAGAGACTCTCACAGCCTGGAGAGAAGCAGTTTGCACCCGTAGAAGACAGAGTCAAGGTCTTTGATGATTGAAGATGAAGTTCACCTTCGTACCACAAACGGAAAACAAAATAGAGAGTCTCATCTCATCTTTTGCAATGAGAGCAGCGCGAGTCATCCTTCGTCGTTTATTGTGACGTTCCACATTGAACATCACCATCATCGGCGTCTTCTCAAATTCGAATCGTTCCGTATGCATCCCTAACTGCGGACGGCTGCCTGGGCATCGTGGCTTTGGTCTGTGATGTCCTCCCCAGGCGAGTAGTCAAGATTCGAAAGGATGGTCTGTCTACCCAATTGCCCAAAGTGCTGACAAGTGATGAGATGAGGTGATGAAGAGGCGACAGAACTCACCAGGAGGAGATGGTAGAGGAGATCTGACTGTCCCATTGATCTTCTACGGGAGGTATCACTCCATCTCGGATGATGTGCATCAGCTGTGAGAGATCAGATGATGAAGCACTGATGATGATGATGTGTTTCAAATTACCTCTTTGTGAGTTTTGCCATACAAGAACTGCTTTCCCTCCTTCATGATCGTCCACAACAGCAGTCCGAAGCTATACACATCAGAAGCTGTGCGCTGCACTCTGTCGTTCAACGCCTCTGGTGCCTGCATCATCTCAGTCTCTACAAGTACAATTAGATGATCTCGTCTGCACTTACCGTGTAGTAACCACAGTTTGCCTCGTTCGTAGCCTGTCCCTCGTTGGTACATCTAGACCAGCCACAGATCTTGACGATCCATTCGTCGCCAGACAACTCAGACAGTAAGATCTGAACACCTTCAGTATTTGAAAGAATGAGAGACAGAGACCGACCTTGTTGGTAGAGAGGCGAGTGTGGACTAGACCAGAGTCAGAGACGTACGTCATGGCCTTGGCAATTTGATTCGCTCTACAACGAGTCAGTCCCAAATCGAACGATGAGATACTGACATGGATAATACGTTGGATGCGCTGAGAGAGCACTTTGTGAGATATCTCTGTAGGTCACCTCCATCCATATATTCCATCACAAAGTAAGAGGCTAGCACGCGTCAACATCATACATCACACTTGGCTCACATGTCTCGGTGAAGTATTGATTCATGAACATGACGATGTTCGGATGATGCAGCTCCTATCCACATCAGCCCTCTTCCTTCTTCTCCTCACCTTCAGCGTGGTGGCTTCAGCGAACAGTTCTTGTACGTGTTTCGACTGAATTGCTTTCTTGATGACCACCGTGTTCGTGCCTCCGTACAGTCCCCTCCACAGCTCCGTCCTGCCGTTCCCACGGATCAATTCCAAGAAATCCACCTTGTCAGAATCTCCCGAGCTCTCGAATATGACATTCTTTCTCTGACGAAGGTGAGACGAGGTAGAAGAGTTCGTGACTCACCGGTGCTGCCCTCTTGCGTACGATGATGATGACGACGAGAAATAGGATGACTCCCACTACAACGCTACCGCACACTGCGGCGATGATAATAATCGTGGTGTTTGGGTTGTTTTTGGCGGGAACGATGACGCCCGACCTGCTTTCGTTTCTCTCCTGACTCAATCCCACGGTGAAATTGGTCAAATGAGTGCAGCTGCAGACGACAGAGGTAGAGGTGATGAGAAGGTCGCAGCCATCGTTGTCCCAGTGTGAGTCTGACACTTCTTGCCAGAACAAGCACGTGTAGTCTGTACAATAGTTTGAGAATATATATCGATTAAGTGTGAATAGAGCCTCACTGGAATCGTGAGGCAGTATAGAACGTGAGCCGATGGTGATGTTGATCCTGTTTGGACTGTCTACAACGCTCAACTCCGTCGTCTTCTGGTACACTGACACTCCCACGATATTTCCGTATCTGTCAAACTGTCAGTGACGATGTGACGTGTACACTCACGTGACTCGATCGTCCTGCTGGGTGAACGGATTGGCACTGATGGAGGAGATCACTAGGGTGACACCTGTCCTGTCAGTCGTGAAATCTCATCGAATTCTCTCACTCGTCTGATTCTGAAAAGCGGTTGCGGGCAGGCTGGCCGCTGCGGCGGGTGTGGTGATGTACAGCGCGTTACCATTGGTGACGGAAAACGTGGTAGCCGTCAGGTTAACATCAGGACTGATGATACTGAAGTTGGGATTCTTCTTCAAGAGAGCCACAGTCAATTCGGTTAATAATCCGGGCAGCTTCGACACCATCAGATGTGTTTCAAAGATAAAGACGAAGATAGACAGATAGAAATAGCGATTCACCGTTGTCGAATTTTCCGCCGCAAGGATGTAACCCTATCGATCGTCAATCTCATATATCAGACGTGCTATCGCATCACCTTGGCGATTTCCACTGTGATATCACCCAATACTCCACACAATCTGGCACCGTTCGTGGAGCTGTCCGACGTACACGGTGGAGGTGGTATGCAGCCCAGACTGTTACCCGTCATGTCACAGGTGGACACGGAGCTCGGCAGAGAATTCGAGTCGTACGAGCTGAAGTTATTTCCGTTGAGATTCAGTACTCTCAGGCTCGCCCATCCTTTCACCGAAGGAATGACACCCGATAGATCGTTGCCCGTTAGTGATAGAAAGCCCATGGGACTGGTGGTCGGCCACGAGAGAGAGCCAGAAAGTTGGTTCCCGCCTAAATCGAGCCAATTGATGTTACAGCTGAAGAAATTTGAAGAGAGCTGTCCCGTCAATCTGTTATTGACCAACGTCAACTTCAGCAGGTTCGGCAGTAGATAGAGGGGAGGTAAAGGTCCACCCAAGTTCGTGCTACCGAGATCCAATGTCTGGAGGCTCGTGAGATTGTACACGTAGTCAGAGATGGTTGTGATCTGGTTGTAGAACAGCGTCAGGCTGGTGAGAGATCTCATTCCGGTTAGATTGGGTACAGAAGTGAAGAGGTTCTTCTGCAGGGAGAGAGTGGTGACAGAGGAAGTGATGAGAGAGGGATGAGTGGAGGACAGGCTGTTGAAGCTGAGGTCTAAATTGTTGAGGGCGGGTAGTTGGCTGACGTCGATGGTCTGACCGGTCAGGCGAGCGTCTGTTGATCATCAGCTCATGACATCATCACGTGATCGATCATCCTATCTCATCATCGAGATCACGATCATGAGGATCATCACGATCACGTTCATCATCAGATCATAAAGACTCACTTGTGATCGATAAGATTGCTAATTTGGGAAGTGAGATGATGAAGTCTGTGGAATTGAAGTAACACGCATTCATCCTCATTGTAGTCAATGCCTTGATCGTATTGACCGCCTGCGGATAAACGGAGAAACTGTTGTTGCTGATGTCCAGCTGATTCAACACCGGGAAGCTAAACGTGTAGTTTGGTACATCGTCCATCATGAAATTATTCTGCATCAGCAGGTAGATCAGGTTCGGAAAGTTGCCGGAAAGCTGAGGAAAACTCCCTCCTATCTTGCAGTTGTTCAGCTGTATGGATGTCACGGATGGTGCAGTGTAAGGAGTGGAAGTGATTTCGATGCTGTCAAAATCGTTGTCGTGCAGCCAGAGTTTTTTGAGTTTGGGGGAATTTGTGAAGATAGAGACGGGAACAGTTCCGTTGAATTGATTACTATGGCAATCAGGATGATCGTGATCGTGATCGCAATGAGATGTGGTGATGATGACATTGAGATGTGATCGTGATGAGTTGATGAGGATACGATGATATAGAGGCCACCACTCACTTGTTCAGAATAAGCGAGTTGATCTGTGTCAGATTCATGTTGGCAGGCAGACTTCCAATCATCCCATTAGTACTGTTCTCGTCAGCGATGCACATCCTTCCGTCCATCTACAACGCTCACCCCACATCCAAGTATGTCAGATTCGACAGCTGATTCCATTCTTCCGTAAATTCTCCGCTGATCTGATTCGATCCTGCGTTGAAGCTCTGTGGGACGTTACACCCTGTCTGTTACGTCTCGGTACTTACGGTGATGTTGGGGTAATGACTGATGCCCGATAGATTACCCTTTAGATGATTCGAAAAGATCGAGACTGTCTGCAGTGAAGTCTGTGATGAGTGAGAGACCGGAAAAACGGAAGAATGGATCGATCACCATGTTACCCAACAAGTCCATGACGGGAGAAGTCAATCTACAATTCCTGGAAATACTGTCAATACGGCCTCATCATTATTTTATTTCATTTTAATGTGAAAAGACTCACTGTACGTCGAGAGATGTGACGGACGAAGGGAAGGCCGCATAAGAGGTGATGACGTTGTTTCTGAGAGTGTCAGCCCGACCACCATGAGATCACGTTACCCTAAGCTCAAACTATTCAAGTTTGGAAGTTGGCTGAGATCGGGTATGGACGTACGGAGCTGGTTGCTGAACATCGAGAGAGTCTGCAGATTGATCATGCTTCCGATGCATGCGGGCAGTTGTCCGGTCAGTTGGTTCCTTTTCATCGTTACATCCAGAGACGGATCAGATGTCACAAAGATGACTCACGTGTCTAAGCTGAGGACTCTCAATTGTGTCAAATTACAGATGGCCTGCGGTATGTTGCCCGACAGTCCCAGACCATTGAGATTCAAACTCTGAATGCGGGGACCTAAGAGCCCCACAGATGGATCGATGACACCCGTAGAACTATTGATGAAGGATTTGACTTTACTGGAAGAGACGTCGATACTGTATGGGAATGATGCAACTGAGCAGCTCAGACCAACGAAGTCATTGCCCTGACAGGGCTACATAAAGTCAACCGTGACCTCTCCACCACATCCGATGTGAACTCACATTCGATCCCTGCCATTGAGTCTTAGCACCTGTGAAGGTCAGTTCTCACAGACTTTCATCACTGTTTACCCCCTAAGCCGAGCCAAAACGTTCTCAACGCTTGAGCATCGGTCTGCGCGAGGACAACACCGAATGAGAGCCAAATGAGCAGGAGAACATCCTTGAGTGTCCGGTTCATCTCGACCATCGCAGACTGCCCCGCCGCAGTTCAAATGTCTAAGAGAAATGGCATAGGCACCCTGGGGAATCTTCCTGGTTGAATTTCACCCTAAAGGTCAACCGGAACATTTATAAAGACAAGTGAAGGAGACGTATAACTATGTCCATCGACCAACAGAAGCACCACATTCAGAGGTAAGAGTCCATTCCTTTACCGATTCAGAGGTGGTCTTATGATCTGTCCACATAGACATCGAGACATTGAACTGCGCGTTGAGCTCAATCGGCACGGGTGTCACCTTATTCTCTCGCGTCAAGAACTATCGGCGTCCTGCTCAGAGAGCGAGACACAAAAATCACTCATCGCATCACAACCCACGTCGCTAACTATTCCTCCATCCCCCTCCTTCTTTCTTCGTGACCTGATTTAACTGCCACGTACTTCTCCTCTATTGTCAGCTGAACTTCTATTGGTGCCACGATGTGTCGGAACCTTTCAGCGAAAGAACAAAAAATGGGAAAAACGGTGAAGATCTACAAATGCGTCAACGGTTCTACTCGCTTTGTTATTCACAGCCTCCATCGCAGACTGCATCCTAAAGATGGAAGAACACCCAGTTGACTTGGGATTTGATTATCTGAGAGGAGATGACTTTCAAGAAGATATATATGGAACAACATTTGTAGGATTGAGCGATGACTCTTCACCAGAGGGCATATCGATGTTCAGTGACATAGAAGACACGACAAAAATCGAGGGAAGTCTTCTGGGAGTCAATGGGTCAGATCTCTCAAGTCCATTCTCCTCACCATACAACAACAACGACGGCGGATTCGTCTTTGACGTCTCGATGGTCGAGCCGACAGTCACACCCACCGATCTGGACGTCTTTGCCAACTTCAAGCCCGATCTGGCGTCTCTCAAAGTAGTTCCATCGACTCCAAAATCGATTGCCAACGTATCGGCAACCTCCAACGATTCACAAGCCACCATTGGAAAGAAGAGAGGAAGACCAAAGAAGGTTCCACGAGAGAGTAAGTCGCGATCACGATTTTGGGAGAAACCATCTGAGACCAAACAGACGAGAGCACGGATATAAGCGCCGTTTTATTGAAAGAAGAAGAGCTCCTTCGATTGGATTCTGCCCGATATGAAGAACAGATCAGTCTACTCAAATCGAAGAGGGCTCTTACATTCGCAGAGGAAGAGTGCATCAAGGTAAATTGTAAATCCTTTGTTTCGGGCCCTCCATCCATCTTCTCATTTTCAATCTCACATCTTTCTCAGTCACAAAGAAGGCGCATCAAGAACCGCGAGAGTGCTCACAACTCCCGCGAGAGAAAAAGGCAGGCCACAGACGATCTCGCATCGCACATTCACATACTGGAAGAAGAGAATCGCAGCCTGAAGACACAATTAAACGCTGTCACATCCGAAAATCAGACTCTCCGCGAGCAATTAGCACGATTCACGAAATCAACGGGAGCCAACCCAAAGGCCATCGTATCGAGGTGACCCCTCCATCCCTTCATCTTCCACCTCTCATCTTCCATCTCTCATCTTCCACGTCTTCATCTTCCACGTCTTCATCTTCCATCTCTCATCTTCCGTCTCTTCATCGTGCACCATCTGAATCCATCACAGAGCGAGAGTCACGAAGAAAGTGGCCACGGCAACGACTGTCTTTGTCGTTCTCTTCTGCTTCGGACTCTTCCTCCAGCAAGGTAAAGACAACGAGCCCAGCTTATCTTCTGCTCCCACTCGTTCTCTCTTGTCCTTCGAGGAAGCACAGAGAGTAGAGGGTAATTGCAGTCGTTACGATGCCCCCGTGGAAGGTGAGTCGCATTTGAATGAAACGGTTTTAATGAAATGCGACAGCTAAGCCGACCGTAGACAAATGGACACCCTCGGGCTCCGAGGTGGCCCGATGGGTCCCCGACGCCGCCCCCGCCGTTCCCGCCAAGGAGGTGAGCGAATTCTCGGAATATTCCATCTACAACGGTCTCATCTCTTCAGGTCACCGTCTATCCAACTGAAGTCGTCATGAAAGGACAAGCTTCAGATGTCAGCCGCGTCTTCAACAATGAATCAGCGGAAGCTGAGCCAGTTACGTACGGCAACCTGTGGGAGTGTGGCTTGAAGAGAAGAACCAACACGCACTACTACGCTGTCAGCAAGCTCGAGCAGATTTTCCCGCCAGAAAGTTCAGAGAATGTTTCGGGGGAGACGTACAAGATGAGCTTTATCATTCCCTCCTCGTCTCTTCCCAGCAAACCCAACAATTCCGGGGAACCCACCGTGGTAGAGATCCACACGCAGGTGGGAAGACATGAAGGAGATGACATGTCTCATGATGATCAGGTGTTGGACATCTCTTTCATCCCTGTCCCCACCTCATCACGAACGACGGTGGAAGAGCCTACCAACGTGGCCATGGTTATCTAATTGAATGTATAGAATAGAAAAGAATAGAATCTTGCCCCTCCTCTGTTGATCATCGTTGCAACGAAAAAGTTCAAGTTTGATGTAGAGTGTCGCAGTGCCGCTTGTCTTGCTGACGATGCATTTCTGTGAAGAATTGACAGTAGCGTGGTACCATGCATTTTACACATGAAATGATTCCCATAATGTTTGATGAGGTTCAAAAAATTCGATCGACATGGTCAGCCTTCGCTGAACGGTCGAAGCGCAATGTCAATCGGCTACTTCGAACATTCTGAAAATCTTTAGACGTTAAACCACCCGCTGACGCTAACGCTTCTTTTGATCGCCAAGATATGGACATCCACCGCATTTTGCTGAACTGTTGCTGGCGCTCAAAACTGACAATCGTAGTAGAATGCAACTTTGTAATAACCATAATAAAATTGACTCAAAAAACTGCGCGATTGACCTCAGAGTGGTTCACCGAACCATCGAAGCGCACAGTCAATCGGTTACTTCAGAAAGTCATTCCTAAAACCAACCGTTGACGCCAACGCTTCTTTTGCCATCCTTCAGACTTCTCTCTTTTTCATCCACCATCTGATGACGTCCATCTGATCGACGATCGGATCACTTAAAGAAAGGAGGGAGAGAAGATGAAAGAGAGAGTAAATGCAGGACGATTGTATTCAATATCTCCTCGACTTGTAAGAATCTTCGTAACCTCCCCAATTATCCAGAGGCCTCTTCCTCGGGTCACTCTGCGGCAAGAGATTCGACAGGTACTCCGAATCGTAAATCTTCTTCTCGTCCATCAATCTCACCACCTGCATCATCATCATCATCATGTCTTCACGCCGTTGATGATGACGACACACCTTTGTGACCTTCCCCCTCTCTTCTTCATCTCCCGCGGCAGACATGACCGAAGCAAAGATATTCTTCAAGTGTGGACGGAAGGCAGTGGAGAAATTGTCCGATGTCTCGCCGGGGGCTCTGTTTCTCGAGCTGTGGATGAGTACGTCGTAGACAACGTAGACGATGTTCAGCCTGCTCTCGAAGGTGGGAGAGAAATCGGCGCGGGAAGCGATGAGCCTGATGACGTTAAGAGGTGGAGCGCATCGCATGCGACGTGTCGATGATCACCTGATGATGTCTGTCGCTTGGTTCTGGCGGCTCATGATCCATGTCTTTGTAGATTTGATAGTCTCTTTTTTCGATCCTAAATGGTCCAACAAGCCAGACAGTTCGTTCATCATGCCCGGGCCGGAATCTGTATGACATCATCATCTGTCATCATGATATCATCACGATTACCTTGGGAGGGAGGGGGTGGAGGAGGGGAGGAGAAGCCGGTCGCGCGGTTCGCAGACGGCCCGTCGCTGAATCCAGTGCTGGGGGCGTTGTAGCCCGAGGGGGGAGCGTAAGAGTTGTAGCTTCCGTTTGGCGCGTTGTAGTTTGACGGAGGTGGTATCGCATTACCGTAGCCAGAGCCGTAATTTGAGGGGGGTGGGTACTGATTGGGACTTGCAGCGTAGGCCGGCTAATTTTTTCAATTTCCATATTTTCACTTTTTTCTCAAAATTTTTCTTTCATAAAATAAAAAACGCGAGATTCACCTCGGAAGGATAAGCGTTGTGCCCGATCGGTTCCTGATTTCTTTCAATTTCTTTTTCAAATTTTACGAAAATCCTCACCTGCGGTGCGGCATAACCAACAGGTTCTCCTTCACCTTTTCCGTGTTTCGTCATCCACAGTCTCCACTTGTAATAACCGTGGTGCATCCCTTCAGGCAAGAGAAACGAAAATTTCGGGTTGCCCTTCTGCCTCTCGATCGTTGTCTGCTCGAATTGTGGACCGTTCTTCGCGACAAACTCGCACAGCTTATCGATGGTCTGGGTCGTCTGAATGTCCGAAGGGGGTGGATATTGGGCGGGTGGGACATCTACAACGGGGGGCGGGGGAGGTTGGTACGATTGCGATCCACCTGAGAGGGTGAGACGGAGATTCCGCGGAAGGTACGAGGAATCACCGTAGTAATCTCCGCGGTCTCCGCGGTCGCCGCGGTCGGAAAATCTTCCACCGCCGCCGCCGCCGCCACCGGGTGCCCCCGGTGGCTCAGTGTCTTTACCATAATTGATTCGAATGGGTGTCTCTATCAATATCTGTCCCTGCATGGCTGACTTAGCCGCCTGCGCGGCGTCCAGAGTGTAAAAATTGACAAAGGCACAATTCTTGTGGGCGAGCGTTCTGGTGTTCAAATGAGGGGAGGAGAGAGAAGAATGAATTTCACCGAATCTTTTCGATTGGACCGTAGCGAGAGAAAGCATTACGAATCACGCCTTCGTCTACACCGGGGCCGATGCTGCCGAGCCACAAATTGCGGCAGGCTCTCGACTCGTCTTCTCGGCCTGTATTTTTCAGGGAAAATTCGGGCGGGAAACCGCACCACCACCCGGTCTGTCACCCTCTTGTCTGCCCCAGCCCATTTTGATGGGCTGACCGCAGATTGTGTAGCCTTTCATGAGGTTGTGGGCTTTTATTGCCGCATCTAATTCGCCGAATTTGATGAAAGCACAAGCCAATTGAGGCACGATCTGTCGCATTCAGATGGAATCTGCGAATGCGACTCACCCTGATGTGTTCGATGCTGCCGAAGGGGGAGAAGGCTCGTTGTAGATCGATCTCGGTGGCTTCTGGAGATAAACTTCCCACCCAGACTGATCTGCAAGGAGCAGAAGGTGGAGGTCCTTTTGTTCATGAGATGAGATCACGATGGACGAGAACAAGGAAATAGAAGAGAGAGATACGCACCACCAGCAGAGTGTCTGTCTGAGTAGTAGCTGTTGCCGTAGTCTTGTGAGTAATCTTGAGCGGGGGCGGCTGCTGCTTCTGATCCGTAGTATCCTCCGTAATTCTGTGCACCGTATCCTCCATAACCTGCTGTGGAGATGTCATCATGTGATGGTTGTATTTTGGAGATGGATGGTTTTCAGAGAAGAAGAGGAAGGAGAGAGAATGGAAAGTTGAGGATCGGGTTCGTGTGTTTTCTTGCGATGCCGATTCGAATCATTCAATCAGATCCATCGCTCACCATTCGAACCCATTTGGGCGTAGTAAGCTTGGACTTGCTCAGGGGTCCACTATGATTCGATTAAATCTAGTTCCTAACCGGGAAAATGTGATCTGATATGATAAATGAATACTTCACCTGCTGCTGCTCTCCACCATATTGCTGTTGATCTCCGTATCCTGCATGTTGGTAGTCCTCGCGAGGTGGCGCTCCCTCCTCGGTGGACATGGTGGTTCGTATGGGAAAAGATGATGCAAACGTTTTCGGTTTCTTTCATTCTTTTTCTTAGAATTTTTCAACATGGACCAGCTCTCTCTAGCCTGTCGATGGACCCAACCCTTGGCTGGTGGACTCTCTACACGTGTGTCGCTGTTCCTCAAGTGACCTCAAAATCGGCCGGAGGCTGCCCGATGAAATGAGCGAAACACAAGACACCGCAACAGCAGCAGCAACCCAACAGAGCAGCTACAACACCTCTTCCTACGACAGAATAATCGTATTCCTGATGATCATCGGTTAGTGTAATCAAGGGACAGACGACGAAAATAGAAGGTGGTGGTATGTTGATGAATTTGAAACGCACCTGGTCGTGCTCGTAGCCTGAATAATCTCCTTTTGGTGCATAGACCAATCCAAGAAAGAATAATAGATTCGTCACTACCATGATGAGGAAGCAACAGAAGCTATAGACGATGAGTCTTTCGAATCCACTAACCGATATGTAGTGAATGGAAAGCTGACTCACGCGATACGTGCATTGCTGAAACGGAAAGATAGACAGAATAAGAGGAGACTGACGCCCAACAAGATGATAACAGCTATGATGCCCCAGCCAACGCTGCCGACTCTCGCATCGGCAGACATGACGATTAGCCGCCTGTTGTTCTTGATCGTTGGTCACGCGGGAAGCTTCTGGGCGGCCCTCTACAACGATACTATCATCCAGATTAGGAGTTTGTGCAATGTCGATAGCTTCGAAGTTGTCTGGGTCAGCCGCCAACAGAAGAATTACCATCGAGGTTGATCATCAGAATGTGATGTGTTACAGCCCTCGTATACTTAGACATCTCCTTACCTTGACAAAATGCTCTAAAATATGGTGGTTCTTCTTCGAATACGACTCAGCTTCCAATGCTTGTCCTCTGTTGCATTCTCTGAATATCTCGGCAGCCATGACAGATATGCATCTACAACACCATAGGTCCTCCAAATTGCACAGAGCATCACTTTTGACCATCACAGAGGTGAACTGCATAGATCGTACGTATCATCATCTGTTCGAGATGTGGATCACTTTGAACTCGTTCTATTGTTGCTGACGTTGCGAATGCAGACCATGGACTGGGGAGCGTTGCATGCAACACTGAAGAAGGCTCCTGTCAAAAAGAAGACAGTGAAAAAGACAGTCTCCAGGGGTGAGCGAAATCACGATTCCATCCGATTGACACCCAACCAGCTGAGTCGAAGACGGAAGACAAGACAGAGAGGTGAATCCATTACGAATGTCTTCAACGTGATGACTTCGACTCAGTTCGACATCACCATTTGATGATTCCCGAGGCACACAAGATGACGCCCAAACTGGATCGGAACAACCAGATGAAGTGGAATCACCCCATTTAGATGACGGATCAGAGGAAGAGAAGAGACAAAAGGAGGAGAACAAGTTGAGAGAGGAAGAGAAGAGAAAGGAAGAAGAGAAGGCAGCGGCAGAGAGATTGGAGAGGGAAACATTAATCGAAGAAAAGAAAAGAGAAGAGAAGAAGCGAGAAGAAGAGAAATTGAAAGAGGAAGAGAAGTTGAAAGAAGAGAAGAGGAGAGAAGAAGAATTGAAAGAGAAGAACAAGAGAGAGGAGGAGAAGAGACAAGAAGAAGAGAAGAAGAGACAAGAAGAGAAGAGACAAGAGGAAGAGAAAAAGAGACAAGAAGAAAAGAGACAAGAAGAAGAGAAGAAGAGAGAAGAACAACCAATGATACAAGTCAGCTCACCTCCACCCATTCCAAATCGAATTCCAAAGATTCTATTGAAGGAACAACCTCCCACTACCACGGATACATCCTCTACAACGAGCCTCCAAACCTTGGAGGGAGGGTAAATTTTGATCAGTCTTTTCTCAATGGATTGAAACTTCATCCAGTTCTACGCAAGAAGCGGCGGATAAGTTGAGGAGATCCAGCGATGCTGATGAAGAGGTGAGACTTGATCGTGATCGTGATCGTGATCGTGATGATCATGAAGATCATCGTGATCATCCTCGATTGACATGTGACAGACGAAATCCAAGAGCCCCAGATTGAAATCTCCTCGAAAGATCGAGCCGGGAGGTGAAGGCAGCGCAATAAATTGGACCAATCTACACCGACTCACAACCTACACGAGACCTACCATCGGTGCGTCCATCCTTTTTATTCTATATCCACCTCATCTCATTCTATTCTCTCTCCTCTCCCCCTCACATAATGGACATCCAATCGATTTTATTTCATTTTATTCCCCTCATCTATTTCTCTTTCTCTTCTTCACACGCAAAAAGAACGAACGAATTAAAGTTATCTCTTAAAGTAAAATAGGAGAGGAGGCCAGAGTCAAGAAAGTCATCGAAGAGATCTCGCAGGAAGATCCAGAGAAGAAGAAGAGAGACGAAGAAATGGCAAAGAAGAGACAATTCATCGTGAATGAGATTCTCACCACAGAGAGAAAATATGTCGCCGCCCTCGACGTACTGGTTAACGTGAGTTCGCGAAATTTCAACGAAATCTAACGACGAAAGGGATTTTACCTTCCCATGTGTCAAGAGTGGGCCAACATCGGTCTACAATCGATGGAAACGGTGTACAGAATATTCGGAAAAGTCAGTGAAATTTCATAGAATTTTGGAATTTTGGCTCATTGTAGATAGGTGGACGTGTTGCGGCATAATCACGAATTCTTATTGAAGGGATTAGAGGACAGATTGGAACACTGGACGCCAGATAAAAAGATCGGAGATCTATTCTTAGATCAGGTGGGACGTACCGTACGTTCACAATTGACTCGTTGTAGACTGATTTCCTCCTGCGCTACCGACATTACGTCAACAATTACAACGTGGCCCTGCAGACTCTATCGGCACACCTTCAAATACCAGAGTTCAAAACTTTCATCCGGGTGATTTTCTCTCTTTCACTATCACATCGCGAAATCGATCCACTTTTTATTCATTTTATTTCAGACTCGCGAAGCTGCCCCAGAGTGCAAGCATAGCGACCTCGGCAGCTATCTCATCGAGCCCATCCAAAGGATTCCCCGCTACGAGATGTTGCTTAGAGATCTCCTCAGAAAGACGGACGCAGAACATCCCGACCATCACAACATAAGAGCTGCTCTGACCAAAATAGAAGAGATCATGAAATTCATCAACGAACAGAAGAAGAATTCGGAAGAGATTCAAAAGGTGGAGGCTAAATTGGGGGAGAAGGTATCGCAGGGTCTGGTGAGATTGGAAATCGAGTTGAAATTTGGGACTGACGGGGATAGTGGTTGTACAATAGAAAATATTACAAGGAGGGAACTCTATACATCGTGGCCAATCGAGGGGCAGACAAAGAGCGTCACGCCTTCTTGTTCAATAATCTGTTATTACTCTGTAAAGAATTGACCGAAGAAGTGAGTCTCTACAACGTTGTAGATCATCAGTTCATCTCTTCCAGGAATACGAAGAAGGTGGTCCCATCTACAGAGTGAAAGAGACCATCGGCATAGACACAAACACCCACCTCTTACCCTGGATCGCACCAAAAGGTGAACCCTTTCATCTCAGCGTCTCATATCTAAACTCACAATCAGGACAATCGACCGGCTTCGTTCATATCGAAGTGCAGAAGAGACGACACACGTTCAGAGAAGATACGGCGGAGGCGACTCTGGCGTGGTACAAGACGATGGAGCAGGTCAGGGAGGATTTGAAGGCAGATTCCATCGCGAACGTTCTGAAAACGAACCGAAGGCATTCGAATAATCCAGAATAAAGACTCGTTCGGTTCCAGACGTGATCACGATCCTCTCCAGAAAGAAACACTATCCCTTGGCCCGTGATCGCCCAAACAGAATCGGCTCCACTTGATAAAATCATCCGGTGAAAGATCTTGGCTTACCGCGAGACTTCGTTGAACAGATCGTTCACTCTCTGTAACGTAGATTTCGTAACTTTCATGGTTGTTGAGATGTCCTCGGTGAGTTGAAAGCTACTTAGTTGGTGCTCTATGGAAATCCAGATGGTGATGGTAGCAGTGATCCATTTACCCAATTTTGAACGTGCACCGAGACAAGAGGTGGTACTGACGCACTGGCTTGATGGGTGTCGCTGAAGCTAGTCCAGGTCTATCTTTCCTCTTGTCGACTCATTGGCCACAAAGAATCGATCGTCAGACAGATGGAAAACGAAATGTACGTTTACTCTTTGCTCGGTCATTCTAGCGTTCTCTGAGTGAAGGCGAGAGATGCAAAGAATATACATATGCATCCAGTGTGGACACTGGTGACAAAGTTTCACCTGACAGCCTCCAGACGTCCATCTGCGTGGGGTCATGACGCACTTTCATTGCGCAAGTCGTTGTGTGTTAGTTTGGCGAGCAAAATGTCTCTGGTCACGCATCTCTGAGGGTTTCGGGCAAGAGCTCCCTGATTGCGTGACATTCAAATCACAGAGGAAGCATCAGCGGAGAGCAGCAGCAGATGAGGAGTATGCTTTCGAGGACGACTATCATTCAGAAGGCACTACGGAGCCATCTGGCCCGAATGAAGGCGTCGCCACCGCGGCAGGACCGTGATGCTGACGCGAGGGATGATCGAGGAGGGATCAGAGGTGTTCGAACAGCTGAGCTGTGTACCAGAAGAAGAACAGGTGACAAGCTGAGCTCGTGTGAGAGGCCAATCGAAAGGATTGGATATGAACAATATCAATCTCAGAATCGGTTTCTGTTTATTGTGAATATAATTTTCATCTTCTAATTGAATTGCAGACGATGAGAGTGCGAGCAGAGAGAGTTGGTGATTCTGGCGCTGCTCGTTCTGCCTGTCGATATGTCCAGGTAAAGGTCATAAGCGCGTAGATCAAAATTTTGCAATGACCCGATAAAAATCTTACCACCCGATTTGGGGTTCGAACCCAAGGCCTACAGCTTAGAAGGCTGTCGCTCTTCCAACTGAGCTAACCGGGTAGATGTCGATTGGCTGATTTCAAGTAGGACATCTGTTGCCAAAACTGCATATATAGGGTCTCATTTGATGTCAATCCTGACTACAACCGCTTCTGAGGAAAAAGGAGATCTCAGAAACATGATCACACCACCTTTTACAGTAGTACAAGATGCGGGTGATTTCATTCGCTGACAGCGTGAAGTGGCACAATTCTAATTCTTCTCAGATCACATCATCATCGAGCTGATAGTACCACACATCAAGGTAGGGCGAAGGTTGGTGTAAGATTGATCGTCACAGGCCAAAGAAGTGGACTTTTACATCGATGATACTCTGTTCAAGTTCCATTCTCATCCGTATTTCCTCAGGTGAAACGTGCAAAGACATCCTTTACAAAGACTTTCTCACATCGATCTCGCAGACTCCAGTTTCAACAATCACTTGTTGAAGATGGAAGAGAGAAGGCTGCATACGATTACGGTACAGGCAAACTCACCATCAAACTTCCAAAGTTGAACGCGGGGGAAGACTTCACTGGATTAGACGATCTGAATCATCTCATTTCGAAACAACAGAATCAGACACAAGGAGAAGAGAAGATGCATCGTCCGGCCATCCAAGTGCTGAATTCCATCGATGAAGGTAGCTTCATCACATATCATCCATCTTGAAGATCGTCTAATGAGAACAGATTGGGAAGACGAAGACATCGATTGGGAGATTGATCAGACACTCTCATCTGCCCCATTGGACCCCTCTGATCTGTTGGGCAAGCCAAAATACGGATTCAAAAACCACGCGTGCAATTACTTCTCTCCTCTACAGGGTGATCATGCTCACCATCGTCCATCATCACCTTCTCATGCTCTTCTCAGCTGACCTCAGAGACTTTTTGGAGATACCAGAGCCTGATGCTATTCCCTCCACACAACGAAGTGATCTGAGAATCCAACTTGAGAACGACAAATGGAATCCAGACCATTACATGTGATCATCAATCATCATTGTCCATCATCTCGAGACCGACAACATCACTGACTCCAATAGGATGGACTTCATCGAAGACGAGACGATCTTAGAGCTCATCGACTGGAAGGCCCCTTGGCATCCATCCGCTACCTCTCTGTCTCATGCCAGCCCCGCTGATCTCATCGACTCGAACGCCAACGCCCGTCTACAATTCAACGAAGAAGAGATGAGAACACTCGTCAGCTTACCTCCAAAAGAATGTAAAGAAAAGAATGGTGAAGAAGAGCTCACTCGACACAGACATCAAGGGGGACCTCTTAGAGGACAAGTCGGCTCTGTGTGGCATGGTGTCGCTGTTGTTCGCTTACGCGTACGATAAGAGAGTGTCGGTAGACGTCGCACATTCTGAATCGGCGTGGAACGTGACCTTCTTATCGCCCGTGTTGTGTTGGTTAGAGGTGATGCAAGATGCACGATGTATGTGGATGACATATGATGCAGTCGTTTCACAATTTGAAGTCGGTGATGGTGGCCAGCTATCGGAGGTCACTCTGTTATCCTCTGTATCGACACTGGGATCTTTCAACTCTCGTCCAGAAAGATGTCGTGTCCATCTTGGCATTAGGAAAGAGGTGATGTGAAGGTGAAGACGAACACTTTCTCATGTAGAAATAGATACACTCTGAAGGCACTGTTGAACATCAAGAAGATTTTGGACAAGAGTGAACAGTTTTATCACCACTCTCGTCTCTTCTTGGATGATTACTGCAGATGGACTCAAAGCGTGAGGTGATGTATAGAAGATCATGTGCTTGTGTTGAACGTCTCATGCAGCTCCAAGACGATAAAGAACTTGGCAGAAGAGCTCGCGAAGGTACAGATCGACAAGAGTGATGTCACATGGCCCCTGCAAGAGTTAGAAGAGGAGGCAGTGAGAAGGATCATGGAAGAAGAAGACGAAGAATAAAAGATGACAAGCGTGCAGCTGTTCCCAGTTCACATTGCATGTCCGATCGATCGCATATCATGTATACAAAACATTCAGAGAGAAACGAGAGTTTCAACATCCCACAATCGATGTTTATCAGAAACCCACAAAGAAGGTTATGGACATGTCTACTCATTTAGATCAGCTCCTCGTATCTGAGGACGTGGATGTGCTCGACACCGGAGTTCTTGACGAAGTGAGCGGTCTTGGGCTGCTCGGGCAGTCTCTTGTGCTCTAAAACTTGCATCAGCCCCAATCTCATTGTCCATATCCCATATCATCATGTAGAGAAAAGATGAAGAAAAGATGTAGAGAGGACTCACGTCCGGAGGCCTTGGCGGCCTTGCGCTCCTCAGCGGATCTGTTGAGACGGGCGAGGAAATCGACTCTGCATCTTGAGGGGCGGACGTGCTCGACTCTGACAGAGATTCTCTTGGCGATGATGCGGTTTCTAACCTGCTTGTTGACCTCGACACCGATGGCTCTGCGGGTGACGTTCCAGACTCTACCGGTTCTTCCGTGGTAGAACTTGTGGGGCATACCCTTCTGGATGGATCCGTTGGCCTTGACATCAACGTAGTCTCCCAGCTTGTAGGTGGTCAGGTAGGTGGACAGGTGAGTGGGACCATGCTGTCTGAAGGGACGAGCGAACTTAGAGCGAGTGCGTGCCTTGTAACCGAATGAGTGAGGCATCCTATTTGGAATCGAATCAGAAAATGTTAATTTTCATTTGGACCATTGTTTCGATTCGATGGAAGGAAGAAATGGTCATCTAATGACCTCTCCTCCATCCAAACACATTGGAAGGTATCATTCATCCTCCATTTACATATCACAAGGATCGTCCACACAAAAGGACAACCACACCGATAGACATTGTATAACCATTCATCATCTTCTCACCTTCAAGATAAGTGGGATAGTCTAAGATAGGTTCTCTCGACTGTGTCTGAAAAGGAAACCGATTCCCCCTTCCTTCTCTCTTCCCTCCCTCCCCCATGTTTTTATTTGAATGAAACCATAAAATTACTTTTATTCTCTCTTTTTTAGAAGGCGTCTCAGCCTCGCAGACAGTGAATGCTCCCCTTTATAAATGTGTATAGAGAGATGACGATGTTCTTTTAGACGTTGTGTGAGAACTGAGTATCTCAGTTGTTTGTCGAAGTCAGTTTGGCGGGAAAATGATACGTTAAATTTCAAGCTGGAGCCTTTGAGAGGAGAGAAAACAAGATGGAGGTGATGTAGAGTGGGGGACAAGTGAAGTGATGGTTATAGGTTGACGGAGAGAGATACGTGCCTATAGACGAGCCACCTCTGATCGGTTCATTCCCTGGAGATAATGCATCGAGAAACGCGTCCATGTTCACGACGCCTTCTAAAAGTACGTCACCATCACGGATGTCGGGAGGGACACCAACAGGAAACTCGAAAGGTGGGCAAATCATAACGAACATCGCGTCATTTTCTACAGCAGTCTTATCCGCACTTCGATCTCTACAAGATAAGATCAAGGAATTAGAAGAAGAAAGACACCGCTATCAGGAAGAGGCCAGATCTCTTCGCGCACAGAGAGAAAGAGAGGTGAGCTGATCTCTCTACGCGACGGATGTTGACGTCCGCTCAGAATCAATTGAGGGAAGCGGAGAGACAGAGAGAAGAGCACAGATTGAAGAAGAGAGAAGACGAACTCCTTCAGTACGCGAAAGACCTCGAAGAACTACAGATCGCCCACGAGAGCAACCGAAGCCGAAACAGAGAGATCCAGAGGAAGGAGTCTCGCAAGGACAAGGACATCCAACTGCTGAAAGATCAAGTCGAGCTCGTGAGAGGATGACGATCATCTCCGTTCCACTCATCTTCCGACAGCTTCAGAGAGAACTGGGGCTCATGAGAGAAAAGGCTCATTCGTTGGACGTAGAGAACAATCAGACGAAACGACAGATGGAGATCATGAAGATGGAGGCGAAAAAGAGAGGTGATACAGTGATGGAACCAGAGAGAACGAGTCGAACCCCCGTGAGATCTCCGGATTCGAGAGGAAAGAAGAGGATCTTATCTCCCAACCGAGATACCCGATCGACATCGTCATTCAAAGACAATGCATCGGACGATGTAGAAGATCAACACCGAAGATCCAACGACATGCCCTTCGTCGTCGGAAAGGTGGACCTTTTCACATCGATGGTGAGATGAAGAAACTGAAGCCGAGCAGTCGGTCAGCAAGAGTTTTCACATGCCGTCGAATGTTCAGCAGGCCTTGAATCTGATACAAGTCCACGCTCAGACTCAGCAAGAGAGGACGGAGAGCAGGAGGGGACCAAAGAAGGTGCTGCCCAGACCTTGCAGTAAAGTGTGGCAGCCCAACTGCGCCACTTCTGGTATACCCAGTGAGTTCGGCTTCGTCCCCGACGTCATCAGATTCCATCGTCTAAAGATGATGATGATCCGAAGCATCACGACCACACTGTCTTTAGAGGAGAACATACACTGACGTGAGATAGATGAGGACAGTCTTGAGGTTGATGATGACGCAGAGGACGTGAAGAGGTCCGAAGAGTTCACAAGGATCATCAAGGATTTGGAATCTGAATACGATGACTTGAACCAGTGAGTTCACCATCGTTGTCGTAAGACATCAAGACTGATCACCTGACAGAGAATACCAAAAGTTGATTCTCAAAGTCAGCGCCGACACGAAAGCCAGCAATCACATGGACAGCACACTCCTGAACAGTAAGATCCAACAAGTCATCGAGAGATTAGGTGCAAAGGTGTGGACGATGACGATGTGGATCTTTTCTGATGAGATCAGGCCAAGCAGATACAACAAATTAAAATGGCTTCTTCTGAATTGAGAAATACGAGAGGAAGAGCTTTTCCAAAGTCGCCCGTTTTCGACGGCAAGCACATGAAGGCGATGAAATTGTTGCATCACCTCCAGCGGGTCAACAAAGAGAACAGATGATTGTGCACGATACCACTTTAGGGTCACCTAGTGATGGGGTGATGGAAATAAAAGATGACCGAATGGGATTTATTTAGAACATGACGATGAGGGCGAAACACCAGTAGATGAGACCGACTGGGTATGCCAGGAGGAACTTCTGGTCCGTTGTGCCCATGACCCTCACAAAGGCGGATGATGCTGTGATGTCTTTAGAAGATGATTAGATGTGAAGACAAATCACCCGAATACGTGCAGAAGAGGATGATGGAGGTGGCAATCAAGAAGCCGACGATTTCACTATGGACGATTAGAGGTGGCGATGGTGATTATGAGATGGACGATGACTCACGATGGGTGAAAGATGAGAGAAGTGAAGGACAATAGGATCATGGGAGTGAGGCAGTATCCCAATATGCTCATGGTGTGGGAGAATCCGATGGGTCTATCAGACAACAGATTGACGAGGAAGTAGAGGGCGAGACTGCCCAGGAAAGAGTAACCGAAAATGTATCCGAAGTGAAGCTTTCCTCCTTGCTGTTCTTGTGTCATCACTCGATTACATGAATGATCGATGTAAAAATGGTTGCATTGTGAGACATACCAAGACTAAACTGAAAGCCAGAGCGAGACAGAAGATGAAGGGTCCTCCCAGGTCTTCGTCGTGCAGAATGCGTGGTTCAATAGACTTTCTGGGCGTCAATAGTTGCACCAGCTTCGTCTTGATAAATACGGGATCAAAGCCGAGCTCTGAATCGAATCAAACGTGATCTCGCAAGAAGATTGTCCATCGTTCAAAATCATATCAGATCAGGATGCATTTCGATAACGAATATCGAACTGAGACAAGATCTCACCTTCCCAAAGAGGTGGTTCATCTTCGAATCCTGTTGAAGTCGAGCCATAGTTCATGTTTCCTGAAAAGGCCATGTTTCCAGAGTACGGGGTGGAGAACGCATTCTCTGGACCAGCTGTATTGACGGAATACTCTGAAGGAAAGAAGTCGATCGTCGAACTCATCGTGGTTGCGTTTGTGGCGATGATGTTGAATCCCAAAGAAATAAAACCCTCACCATTCCTCCATTGATCAGGAGGAATCCTCACCGTCTTCTATTATGCAACCCAATCAAACCATCCTCTATACGACAGCTACATCGAAGGTGAGTTGTGATGATATCAACAAAAACGAAGAGTGTGATCTCAAGTCGCGTTTATTGTGCCTCTGAAGTGATCTCATATGACTGCGAGTTCTTTCTCCCTTTGAACTCGGGTAATGTGGCACCCAAGAATCCGAGATACGATGGGGCCATCTGCCAGCAACCATTGCAATGAGCGAGCCTCCTTGCCGAGTTGAAGTACTTCTTGTTGTGAGACAGGGAGTCCTGGATCTGTCTCTCGGGAGATCTCTTCTTTGAGTTCTGAGGAAACAAATGCATGTGAGAGTGCAGGAAGGGATAGATGTCGTCCTTCAGTGTGTACCACTCTTTGGGATCGTGAAGTTGAAGACACGCCAAGATGGCGATGGACATCTCGCGACTGTCTCAAATGATCAGGATCATGTCGATCGTGTGAAGAGAAGATGGACTCACCAGCCCGGGCTCTCATAGTTCAGGTTACGATCTCTCCTGTTCAAAAAGTAAGCTATGCCGTGGAAGCACAGCTGGCAGTTCTCGGTCCTGCATGGCGCTCTCGCGATGCTGGGGATGTTGTACATGTCGTTGGACATCTTGGGAATCATTTGTTGTTGTTGTTGCTGTTGGTGTTGTTGCTGCATCTTGCTGGCCATCATGTGTTGCTGCTGAGCTTGCAGGAGCATTCTTTGGGCTTGGAGGATGTGGCTCTCGGTGCCATGAGTACTGTGGTTCACGGGGAGGGTAACAGTCATGCCGTAGCTGGGCATGATCACGTCGGGTCTCTGTCCAATCATCAGATCCGTATCAATCGATCTGACTCATCACCTCAGATTGCATCTCTGGAGAGCCATTCATGACCAAGAGAAGATCTTCGTAAGAGTCTCCGGGCAATCCGCCGTGGTCACTTACGGCTGGCAGCATGTTGTATCCCGACTTGAGTGATCCATTAGAAGATCGAAGGTCGAAGAGCTTGGCGCTGGTGGAGGCGAAGTTTCTCTCGAAAGCTGTTGACATAAGACCTCCTTCATCTTCCTCCACTCCTCACCCGAAAAGTCCAGATCGGCGAAATCAAAGGGGGCAAAAGCCATGTTGTTGTTCATACAGTTCGTAGCCATGTTATACAGTATATAGAAGGTACAAGTCTATTATTCGTTAGAGTTCGTGTGTTCGTGCGTGCGTGTCGTGCCGGTCAGTGCGTATGAAGTCCTCTCCTCCTTCTTCTCTTTGGAAACGGAAACGCGCAAAGGAAACTTCACCCCAGACCACCGTCAGGAAGTTTCTTCTGACGCAAGCATCATAATTCCTTCATCTTTATCGAACTACAGATGACCTCATATCTTCCAGACTTTGGACGTTCGTATACGTGACCGTGTTCTGAGCATGTCTAAAGACACAATTGTGGAGGTGGTGGTGTCTCTGGTATGCCGTTGAGGCTGAATCGATCGGAGGAGAAGGCTAGACGGGCTTCTTCTGTGAGTTGATCGACGAGTTGGTTGAGGGGGGAGACATTGGTCTTTGTGGATGTGACATTTGCGGCCGGGGGAAACGTGGCCGTTGTAGATGGACCCGTGGAGGGTGGGAACGAGGGGGGAGCGGTCGTGGCGGGAATTTGTGTTCCTAGAAATGAAATGAATACGAATTTTTCGTCCATCTACAACGAGCACCTGTGGGATTCGCTTGGATCGTCCCATTCGTATTCGCTTTGAGATGTCATTGACGATATCTTGATGACGTCACACTCACCCGTATCAGCTGGAGGGGCAGGTTGTAGTGGAGTATTTACGAGTGGAGTCTGTACGTTCACGCTGGGAGGGGTACTGATCGTGGGTTGGTTGAAGACGTTGTTCGTTGTAGATGGAGTCGTCCCAATTGTACTCCCGCCGGGGCCGGTCCCAAATACGTTCGTTGCGGGCTTTCCAAACACGTTACCGGAAGAATTACTTGTCCCAAATACACTGCCGGCAGTATTACCGGAAGAATTACCCGTCCCAAATACGTTCCCTGTTGTAGTCGAAGGTGTCCCAAATACGTTCCCCGTTGTAGATGGAGCCGTTGGCTTACCAAATACACTGCCCGTCGTAGTCCCAGATGTCCCAAATACGCTGCCCGTTGTAGATGGAGCTGTGGGCTTACCAAATACGCTACCAGAAGAATCGTTCGTCCCAAATACGCTGCCCGTTGTCGTTATAGATGGACCGAACACGCTGCCCGCCCCAGGTGTGTTTGTCTTTGCAAAGACGCTACCGGAAGAATTACCGGAAGAATTACCCGTCCCAAAAACGCTACCGGAGGTGTTACCCGTCCCAAATACGTTCCTCGTTGTAGATGGAGTCGTGGACGGTCCGAACACGCCCGCGTTGGCTGTGGGTGCCATCGAGGAAGATTGTGCAAAGACACTCCCCGTGTTGGATGATGGGTTGTTGAATGCATTGGTGGTCGATGGTTGTGCGTTTGGATTCTGTACCTGACAGAGTCATTCCTTCGATGTCTACACGATGCAAAAATTCACCTGGTCTAACAGAGCTTTCTTACTGTTGCGAATCTGTTCGGCTATGACTTTGACTCGCTCGTTCTGTTTTCGTCAATTTCATCACAGAGACGGCCAAAGACTCACGTATTCGTTGTAGTTGCCATTCTTCTTCATGCACTGATATGCCTCCCATCTCAGCTCCTCAGGTGTATATCCGATTCCAGTATACTGTACGGACGATGAGTACTGATGATTTGAATTGGCATCACATACATAATCTTCAAAGCCATAAGCTGAAAACTCCCAGGACTTCTCTTTCGTTGTGAGTTCTTCGATGATGGTTCGTACCGTTGCCGCTGAAGGAGCCTTGAAACATGAGAAATCACGCAGTGGCCAATCCATCCATACACTGGATGTTGACAACGGAAGACGGTAGAATATCTGAAATTGAACTCACCTTTTCTGCGCTCATCTCTCCCTCCTGCGTCGTAATGGAACGTGGATTGCTTTTTGAGATGCGATCTGATCTTGGTGGGAAAATTGTAAATTTTACATCACCATCTGATCGGTTGATCGCACTCTAGTGATCGATCTCTATAGACCTAACCACTTCCCACCGATGAGAACATAGCATCAATCACATCTCAATTGCAATGAATCCGATATGTGCACAATGCCAGACGACTGGCACCTCCCTCTTACGATGTTCTCGTTGCCGTCTCGTCCACTACTGCAGCGCCGAACATCAACGTGCTCATTGGACACAACACAAGAAAGAATGTAAACTATTCGAACCCAAAGGAGATCCCAGAACACTCGAAACGAAAGAGATCGATAAGAAGAATCGCATCAAGAAGGCCCCTCAATCAGACCGATTTCCACCTGGGTGGAGAAACTTTGTCTATAAGCCGAGTCCAGATGGAGTGGACGAGAATCTACTAATTCTCTGTGAGTTTCATGACACAGACAGATTCTGATCAGGATATGCAGTCCATGGTATGGGCGATTCAGAAGTTCCTTATGCTAAGTTTGCACAACAACTCAACCTTCCACAGTGAGATCCTTCCCTCCTCATCTCCTCTGATCGAGATCTAGAACAGCGACACTTGCTTTGAGAGCACCTCTATCCGTTCCACTGATGGAAGACTCTTACTGTTGGATTCCGTCGTATGATGAAAACTTTGAACGTGATGATCCATTATCTCATCCATCGCTGCTGATTCGATCTTCATCAGGTCTGATCAACTCACCTCTGCGTTTGAAGGGAATTGAAGAATGTAGAGACAGGCTGGACGATATCATGAGACATCTAGAGGAGCTCGGTTGGTACGCACCGTCCATCTTCATGTTGGGATTCTCGCAGGGAGGAGCTGTCGTCATGCATTATACCATTCACTGCGGGTGATCTATTTTATTCTCTCTTTTTGTTTCTAAACCCACGTGTAATCCCCATCACGGCCGTCGTCGTCAGATGCTTCATGATTAACTCATTCGACTGCAGTAAGACTTTTGGTGGGTCGATCATCATATCGGGCAACGTCTTAGACGAGTACCTTCAACGAGAGAACGAACGTCCCACACTCGTCGCCTCATCCATTAGAACCCCCTTCTTCATTACCCACGGGAGACGAGATCAGATGTTGCCCATCTCTAAAGCCAGAGAAAAGTATCAGACGGTAAAGGACAAAATGGAGGGAGTCGAGTGGCATTACCACGAGTATGACAAGGGTCACACCATGATATCATCCAAAGAGGAGGCGAAAGACCTCGTAGAATTCTTTTCGAAGAGATTGAAACTGAGAAACATTGCATTAGAGGATCGTGACGACCTCATACAGATAAATTGAGCAGTTACATTCTTAAACGTTTATCTTCACGACGCGTCGCAGGATGACTCAATCTGAAGTCTTCTTCTCGTTTTGGAAGGGAACCATCTCTTCTGCCTGTAAGACATGAGTCTCATCTAGATGCAAGTGCAAGCATCATCACCTGTTTCGTAAAGTGCTTCTCGTCCGTTCCAGCAGCGCCAGATGTCTTAGGTGCCACGTAGGCCTCGAGGTAATCATTGGTCACTTTATCCTCCTTCACCTGATCTGACGTCACCCATTTTCCACCGACCATCCGTAAAGATCACCTCGACTTGGGAGTTGTCTAAACCGGTGGCCTTCTCTTGAGATGACATTGTGCGTGTATGTGTTGCTGTTGTTGTTTTTGATTCCACCACACCCAACGGTTCAAATTTCCTTCGAGTTTTCGAAGGGCCATTCAAATTTGAACGACTGAAAGGGATACTGAGAGATCCCAGATGACAATCTGTAGAGTGGCTACACTTACAAGTTACACACCTCAGACGTCTCATAATCATCAATCGCATCTGAGGGGAGATGCAGAATAGACCCATTCCATGTGTTCGTCACGAACATTGGAGGTCGACATCGTTTTCACCTGATGAATCAACGCAGTGAAGAGATGAAGACAAGTGGGCGTATAGATATGACAAGAGTTTTCGTGTATTTCAGACATCGACAACGAAAGAACAGCGATTACATCTATTGAAAGGGAAAACCTCCATGAAGGGAGCTGACGAAAGGAAACAGTCCCTGGACCAACCGATTGGCCATCTGCCATCATCATCATCAACATCATCCGTTCTTCTACTCACCGTCGGTCCATAATACTGGCTGGATGGATCAGGTGATCCGATGATGACAATGTGCGTTCCTCTGTACTGATCGAAGCGGGTGATGTCTAAAGTGCCCTCCTCCGTGTAGACGTTGATGTGATTGACGTCAGGCAAGTGTTCCCGCTCGAACCTGAGACGAAACGTGAGAAATGAAGAGAAGAGGAGCGTTGTAGATGGACCCACTCTTGCTTGGGTCGTATGTCGATGGCAGTGACGAGTTTCGAGTTTTCTTTGAGATCTCCCAGTGACATTCTGGGGGCTAATTCGGTCTTGAGGACCTGTAGGGGTGAGACAAACAATAAAATAGAATAAATTTGTGACGAAATACGATTGTGGTAGGAGGTAACAAGTAAGCTACATTTACAATCAAGAGAAAACAAATAGAACTGTCATTCAAATGGAACATAAAAGCATCACCTCAATCGTCAGATTAAGATCTCTGACATTGTAGTCACCGTTTCCTCTCTCCAAATAATATTTCACTTCAGCCAAACTGGGTGGCGTGCAGTTGAACATGGACACGGAGTCCTCGATCGCCTTCTGGATGTTGATCGCGGGCAAGTTGGAGAATAAGAAGATGCAATTGTTGAAATCGACCGACAGAATATCTTTCCTGAGCTGCTTCATGATGGCGACGGCCATGAAGTGGATGAGAGAGAAGGGAGAGACGAGAAGGATGTCCCAACAGTTGAAGATCTTGTCCAAATGAAGGAAATCTGAGAGTATGATGATGGTGATGATGGTGATGATGTTGGTGATGATGTTGGTGATGATGTTGGTGATGATGTTGGTGATGGTGATGGTGGTGGTGATGATGGTGACGGTGATGCGATGATGATCGAGATGGTGATGATGGTGATGATGGTGATGATGTGATGATGATCGTGAGCAGAAGAGAATCGAAGAGAGACACACGTGAGAAGAGAGTGAGATACCAGCTGACCGCATACAGATCCGGGTAGAACCCGATATGATTGAGATGATAAGCCAATTCAGGATCGTGATAGGCAGTCAGTTGACTGAAGATCAACAATGTCTCCTATTCCATCGTCAGTCGAGTCGACACCGATTCTCCTCACCTGCAGGTGAGACATGTTGTCCTGAGTGAAGAAGCCTCTCAGATACTTGTGTACGAACAGGTCCATGGAACAGAAGGCCTTGGCCCAATCGTCCATGTGAAGTAACAAGAAGGGCGCCAAGACTGAATCTAAACCCTGCCAGTAGACTAACTCTCCGTCGTATTTAGCCACCCAACACTTCAAGATGGTCTTCAGACCTATTTCATCCTTTTTAATTACGAAATCTCGATCGAGATAAAATAACACCTTCTCTCGCTTTAGGTGATGCCATCCTCTTGTTGTACTGATGACACCTCGGTATGTCTAAATCGATCTGTTTATCTGACAACATCAGTCACCTCCTCAAGTTGTAACGTCTCAAGCTCACCGGCAGGTCCTTCAGAGATGTAATCGTAAGAGTTGAAGATGGATTTTGTGTCCACGGGTACACCCAGAATGGCGGCCCAGACGTGACCGCGGACGATGGGAGGGATGTCGATCTTGGCTTCTTTGGTGATCTCTTGCTGTGTGACGGGATAATCTGAGAGGAGTTCCTTGAAGACGGATGATCTGTATCTGTTTGGATGTCAGTGACGAGATGATCGCTGATCGCTGATCGTTGATGCATGATCGTTGATGGATGATTCATGATCGATGATCGATGATCGTTGATGGATGATTCATGATCGATGAAAGATGATCGAGGATGTGACTCACCTCTGATAGTGGATACTCTTCTCACGATAGATGACCGAATAATTTCTCATGAAATCGAACGAAGGATCGTAATTCTGGATGTGATGTCTCGGCTCTTTCGACGATACCTATCCCATCAGTCCCAAATGTTTTCCAGGAAATTTCTCACCTTCGTCGACGTCTCAAATATGGAAGGATGGATAGAGACCATGTCTTTCATGAACATGAATTTTGGATCTAATGGTAAGACCTTCTGCTGAGCTGGACGCACCACCGTCGTCGGTATACGATCGATAGAGCAACCGAACGTCTACAACGAGTCAATCTCAACGCGACGAGAAGAGACACCTGAGCTTTGTTCGTGAAGAGGAGTAATCGACTGATTCGCTTGTCTAGGTTTCCGTAACCGATGGACTTCCAACCTTTGTAGAGCTCCTCTAATTCGTCTACGGACTGCAGGTCATCAGCATGTGCATGACGATGGTGATCGATGACGAGATGCGATCACGGATCGGGTGACGATCACACGATCGTGATCGCACATGATGGTTGATCGATCACGATCGCGGAGTGATCGATCATCGAATCATCTGCATCATCACAAACAAAAGACGCCTCCTCACCTCCGCCTCCACGTTCACCTCTCTGTGGTTCCTCTTTCCTTTCATTCCCGACTCTTCGATGATCTGTCCGTCTGGATAGTGAAACGTTGAGCATTCGCTCGAATGCTGAACCAACTGATCGAGAGTCGCGTACAACTTGTCACGATTGCTGATGAAGCAGAAGCCAGTGTGGCCGGGCTCGTTCACGTATGTGAGATTGTGGTGGGTCACCTGAGGGGTGAGTATGATATACAACGATGTAGATCACCTTGTCGGAATTTTTGTCGTAGACGGACAGTACGTATCCCAGGTGTCGTCCGGCACTCTATCGAAACGTGAGTCTCTCCCAAGAATAAAAGACAATAAAAGATCGAATGATATCATCTAAAATAAACCGAATATAAGAGAATAAAAATGTGATTCAATAGATGGATATTCACTTCACGTCTCCTGACCAATAGAGTGTCTCGGCTGTGTTTCCTCAAGAAGGCTTCAGACTCTTTCAGTGTCATGTGTTCGAAGAACCAATCGTCAAACAGATCTTGCTTCTCTCCATCTTCCAGCATGTCATCCAAATCTCTGTCTATCTGTTCCAGTAGCTGTCTCGGTTCATTCACTGAATGAAAAGCGGACGTTCACCTTGTCTGAACTTTCGGTGAAAATTTCCATGTCCATGAGGTCGTCGTCCAGTGCATTCATCTCTTCGATCATCTTCTCCACATCTACAACGAGATATGAATATTTAACAATTTATATATATAAGTTTCTATTTTAAATCGATCATGATATTTCAGTACAAATGTTTCGATCGTCACAAACATCAATTTTCATCTATTTATAGTTTCTATATCGTATCTATTATCGTAGAATCAAAAAGATTGATTTTTTCCATTTTCTTCTCATGAAGTGATCGTCAGCTCACCTAAATGAAGGATTTTGAATGCCGGCTTGATCGCCCACAACTTGTTCGGTCTCACTTTTTCCCGCCAATTTTGTACCTCAGGATGATCCCACAACTCACTGCAATCCGGTCGCTCACCCGGCGACCATTGTAGACAGTGAAAGACGATCTCTCTGTAGCCTCCCGTCGTATTTCCTCGAATTTTCTCGATCTTATCTGCCAGCCAAGCGTTGTAGATGGGGTCGACGTCGTGATCATCGAAGGACAGTAGATCGTCGCCGGCGGATTCTTTCGCGACAGGCTTGAGAGCGTCGTAGAAGGGGCAGTCTTCCATTTCTAAGGGTAGGCCTCCGCTCAACTGGAGGAGGAGGATGCCGAAGCTGTGGGGAGGTGAGGAGAAGGGAGAGAAATGGTGGATCTCACCCCCAGACGTCTGATTTGAAGTTGTGATTCACGTCGCCTTTTCGTCTCATGATGATCTCGGGCGCCACATTGGATAGTTGACTGATGATGTAAGGTGACGATGAGAGAATTTTGATAAACCATTGGAAGAGAGAGTAAAGGAGATGAAAATCACCCGAGGACAAAAGATGCATCGTCAGAATGATTGGTCAGATGGTCGACGGCAAAGTCGAGTGATAATTTGATATCCTATTGTCATCAGTACGATGAATTACATGCATCACACTCACTCCACTGTCTGATACTAATACATTATCCAGTGATAGACACCGATGTGTGATTGCACATTCGTTATTCGTGTGAAGGTACAATAGTGCAGATAGAATCTGTGCTGCCCATTTGAATAATTCAGACTCGTTCTTCCCTCTGTGATTGCATGTCAATCGGCTGCCAACCGGATGCACGAAAGAGAAAGAGATCATCACCCTGAATGAAACGAATTGGTGCCTGCAGATTTGATCTTCTCTCGCAATGTCTGAGGGAAATGTTCTCCAACCAATGTCAATTTATCTGCTCGAATCAGCTGCGTGTTCAGTCTTGACCTCTCCTACTCTGTTTTCCCGGCACCACATCGTATATGCGAACAAGATTGGGATGATGTAGAGATCTCAATCGTTTGAACCGATCCGATATTCCTATCCGTAGAGGGCTACGAGCGAGATAGAACGTCTTAAAACCTAAGAGTCTACCTTCTTTCTTTTCTACGGACGTCATTGCATCATCTGACACGATGCGATCCCCAAAGATGATTGGCACAAATGATTGGTCCTCGCTATCTTTACCACACAGCTGAAGATGCAACAATGACGAGCACAGAGACAAGTCCTCCTCCTTGGAATTCTGTAAGACGTTACCATTCGATCGATTAAAGCTTCAGCTCAAACATCGACAGAGCGATCAGGATACCATCTTGAAACTGAAGAGAGAACTTTCAAGAGTGAAGCAAAATTTAGACGACAAGAATGGAGAGATCCATCGCTTAGAATATGAATTGGAAAGGAGGCAAGACAGTTACATCCGCAGGGAGGGTGATTACAGGGATAGAATCCACGTTTTAGAGAACAAACTGAACAAGGTGATCGAAACGTTGTCGAATGATTCTGACGTGAGATCAGGAGAGATCGGTCGCAGATGGAATGGTTCACATCAGAGACATGCAGCGACAAGTGCTGTCGGGCATCAACACACTGAAGCAATCCAAGAAAGACATGGAGAGAGGTGAACGTAACGTCGCAATGCACGTTCTTCGAAGTGACACATGTTCAAGATTTTGACGATCTCGTCATCGAGAAGAGGCAAGAGTTGCGGAAAGCACAAGATGCTAACCAACTTCGAGTGAGCTCTCATCTGCATCACCCGCGCCATCTCATCTTCTGAAAGGAAGAGGAAGTCGCAGAATGGACCAAGACTCTCAATGACCTCTTGAAAGAAGTAGAAAACCTCAAACAGACTGCGAAGAAATTAGACCAAGAAAATTCAGAGGTAGTGTTGACATCGATCATCGTCGTTTGATGGACGTCAACAGCTGCGGCGTCAGAATCGTCTTCTGTCTAGACAGTGCAAGTTTGAGATGGAAGTTCCTCTTCTCTTTGTCGAGGCCAAAAAGAAGATCAAAGAGCTCACTTCTCTATTGATGAAAACGGAAGGCGCTCTCCAATCCCAAGAGGCACAGACTCAGCACATGAAAGACAAGATCAACCACCTCATCATCGGCAACTACAACTACAACGACCTCTCTAGCGACAAAGAGAGGATGTATCAAGAAGAGATCGCGAAGCTCAAGATGACGCTGGAGATCCATCAGAGAGACGATGACCTCCAGCTGTCGAAATACGAGAACCTGGTAGTCGCCGCTGACCTCACAGGAGGCCCAAAGACATCGACCGAGGAAGATGATGAGCCAGACATCCCCGTCGATGATGCAGATCAGTCGGAAGACGATGAGAAAGAGCACGTGTTACGATACCGCCAGCAACAGAGAGAAGTAGCTTCAGCCCCTCGATCTACAACGAGACCGTTTCTCTTCACGAATTCCCGCCAGGAGAGAGAAGAGGACAAGGCGAGAATGGGGCTGAGATCTTTTGGACAACTGACGTCGGTGTATACACCTACATCAGACCGAAGAACTCCTTTAGATGATTCGAGTGAGTGGGAGGAGATGGATGATAGCTGATGACGATGAACAGAGAGTCCGGCCAGCATCATGGATGACCTTCTTCAAGAAGAGATCAATTTGTAGTGGAGACATGTTCTTCTGGAAGGTTATCGCGTCTACTTTGTGTGATGATGTACTATACGTGTGGGTCGTTCGAATAAACGCACCCTTATTTCCGCCCTAGCCATTTTCACTGTCGTGAGAATACATCGAACATCATCATCATCTCTATGCACAACAATCACTTACCTTCTATATCATCTACCATCTATAATATCCTCCTCTATACTTTCTCCAACATTTATTTCTTTGATTTCTTTTCCGCCGTCTTTCTCAGCTTGTCATACTTTTCTTGCAGCTTCGCCCTCGTGTCGATCTCCAGCTTTGTCTTCTTCTGCAACTCCTCCATCTTTGGATTGTATTCGTCCTTCCACAGCGACAGCTCCCTCCTCGCCTTTCTCTCTTGGTTCAATTGCTTCGTCAGCTCGTTCGTGTCGTGCATGACCTTCTTGTACTCTGACGATCCTCCCTTCTTATCCTAATCTACAGTCAATCTACTACGTTCTCCATTCACTATAGTGTTATTCTTATTCTACTATTGTCATTCTTACTGATTTATCTTATTCTAGTTGAAGGTTCGAATGAAATGAAATGAATCCTTCACCTTTCCGTTGTCTGAGCCCTTGTCATTCATCTGAATCATCTGCATCTTCAGCGTCACCAACTGCTCTTTCAGCTGCGTCAGCTCCTTCCTCTGTTGCGTTCTGATCAACACGTCCCCTGCTCTCATCAACCTCCACACCCCACATCTTCCCCTCACCTTCCTTGTGCTCGTTCAAGATCAACATCTTATTGTGAGAAGCTTTGATCTCTTCCTCAAATTTCTTCTTCCATTCGTTGAGCGAGTCTAACTTCTCTTGCTCTTCTTCTGCTTCAACTTGAGCTTCTTTGATGGCCTCCTGGGAGGCTGCCGCCCACGTTTCGGCGTCTTCGTCTTTCGCCAGTTGGGCGGCGTTGAGAGAGGCGAACGATTGACGGATCAATTGTCTCGATGAGCGTTCGTTGGCGGATTTTCCGATGGCTGGTGTGGAATCAACGATGTGATGATGATGGATGATGTAATGTGATGATGGATGATGTCATGTGATGATGGATGATGTCATGATGGATGATGTAATGTGATGTGATGATGTGATAATGATGGATGATGTGATCTGGTGCGATGTGATGCGATGACATATCTCCGTGAAATTTCGAGCACTTACGTAACGAACCAGGCGATCTCTCTCCCTCCGGGCTGACCGAGAAAGAAGGTGAGCTCGTCGACAACCTCCTGAACTGCTTCGGATCATTGTTCGGGTAAATGACTTCGTTCAACGCTTTGATCCAAGAGTCTTTCTCCGCCTGAGTCTGCGCCCCCAGTGTCAATTTGACACCCGAGGCCGACACGAGCTGCCAGCCGTACTTGATATCTGATGAGGTCACGTGACGTCACGTGACTTCAGACTCACATGTGGCGTCGTTCCACGATTGGATGGTAGCTTCACTCATGAACATCTTGCCCTTGAAAGACATGTGGGCCGGACGGTTCTTGCTGGACATGCTGTGTCTCTTACTGAATCTAAATTTGGATGAGATTTCGAGCATCTACAACGAGCCGATTTCACCTCGAGGCCTTGGCGAAGACGAGGAGGTCGGAAAATAGGAAGAATGTGAAACTCCGAGCTTTCGTCGATTTTCCATCGAGCATGGCGATGAGTTCACCTTCCTTGATGAACATTCTCTCTTCAGAGTCGGTCAACTCGGACATGCCTAAGAGGTTCGCAACCTGTCACGAGCGTCATCATGAGAAAGTCTCATCGTCGATCGTGATGACAGTAATGGTGATCGTCATCGAGAGATGATGTGATGAGCGATCGTGATGTTGGTGATCATCTTGATGTGATCACCTGATGAATCTTCGCAAAACTCTCTTCGTATCGTTTGCTCTCGTTGACCATACTGGTCAGCTGCTCCATCTGTTGGTGCGCGAGGACTGTTGCATTCGAATAAGAACTTCATCTTACACTTTCGTCTCACCCAACTGCTCGTAATCGACGTGATAGTCTTTCGTATAGCGGAGTAATTCTTTGAGTAAGAGGGGATACCTACAGATTCGCTGCACTGGCTTGACTAAGAAATCTTGTAGGCCCAGGCCATTCAAATCTGTGTCTTTTGACATATCCTGATATCGTCAATCTTCTTCTCGTTTCATTCTGTCCGTGAGGAGTTTCGATGCATGTTTTATTTCATTTTATTCTGTGGGACACGGACGTGATAGCGTTGTAGATGGATGACTCACCTTGACCCACTTCTGGAAGGAAGAATTTTCTTTGAACAATTTGAGGTACAATGACCCAGATTGATCTTTGTTCGTACAATAAATCGAATAGATCGCCATTTGGTCCGCCTATCCTCCCGTCAGCACCGAGAAATTTCATCGAAAATTCCACACCATTTCCAGGAAAATATCACCGATCATCCAGTACTCTGAAGATGAATTTTCGATCCTGTCTTGTAGTCTGGCCAATAATTTCGAATTTAAAACCTATTTGGGTCATAAAAAACGTGGTTCACAAGAATAAAATGAAATAAATGTTACCTCTAATTCTCTGACATTCGAAAAGAGAGAAGAGATGGTCTGTTCGTCCACGATATTATTGTACTTCAATCCGTCGATGAACGTCTATAAAAAGTCAATCTACAACGGTGTAGATCGATACCCACATTGACGATGATGCGTAAGTGCTTGACGTAAGCTTGTTCCGTGCTGACGATCTCCTTGATGACTGATACTCTGAAATTTTCGTTCTTCGCATCATTGTCCACTGAGCCCACGCTGGAGGTGCTGACGCTATTTTCCTTCAGACCTCTTCCATCTACAACGCGCCAAAAAACGTCGAACGCGGGTAATGGAAACGTGACTCGTTGTAGATGATCTCTCACTTGCTGATAGACCTCTCTTTTCGGTTGTCATCGTCATCATCAGAAGATTCCATCATAATTTCGTTCTTCTTCTCTTCTTCTGTCTTGCCTTCTGGTTTCTCCTTGTCTTCTTTGCTCTCTTTGATGATGGCATCCAATACATTGGCCAGAGGATCAATTTCTTCCTCCTTATCGGCAATTGTTTCCGGCGTCCCAATGTCTTGCGACGGCTCAATGATTCGTGCCACCGGACTCTCCACCTCCCTCGCGGGGGGTTCCTCGACGGGGGCTGGCGGCTCGAATTTTTGTGCCACCGGGGTCTCCGGTGGTGGGACCTTCACTTCCGGTTTTTCCTGTGAAATTTCCGCGGATTTCGTTGGAATTTGTACAGTCGGTTCAGCATGAGACGATGTGGGGGACGTGATCGAGACTGGTGTTGATTCTTTGACTTCGTGATGAGATGCAACGTCTTCCGATGATGACGTGGACTGATGGACGTCAGATGAGATGGATGTGTGACGTCTCACTCGTTCCAACTTTTGGGTTCTCAATTCGAGGGCCTTCATGATGGAGGGTGTCTGTCGATGAGGTGAGATCGCATGATGTGTGACACATGATGTGTTGACGTGACACATGGTATGGACATCATGCGAACATGTGATGGTTCTCACCGTTTTTTGAGAGCCCTCTCCATCTTTCAAAGACCTCGATGTCGTCTTCACCAACAATCGCCCCGGTGCCGCCGCTGCGTAGATTAAATCATTTTCTTCCGATTTTAATGTTCCCCCTGGAGAGGAAGTGCTCACGTTGGTTGGCTTTGTTCTTATCGTCCACTGCCCACTTGATTCGATTCAATGCCTTCTTCTCTATGCCACCCTTTCCACGGTCAACATATATCGACATGATGCAGCGCGTGCGGTGTAAGGCCTACCTTCTTTGTTGGTGCCTCGATCTTTTCTATACCTGGTGCTTCCCCTCTCGAATGAGCCAACTCGGCTAGCTCATACAAAGTCGCCAGCACGGACATCATGTTGTTACCAGACACCTGAAGGAGTTAACGCGGAGAAGGAGGGAAAGAGGGAGCGGGTGATGTTCACCAGATCAGATGGCAAGAACACAAACTCGACTCCATAGTTGACGGCAGCGATGGCGAACCAACTGACATACTCCATCATCTTAAAGGCCGCTTGTGTTTTGGTTGGTTCTTTGGCGATGCAACCTGAAAGACATTAGACAGTTCCACATTTTGATGCGGCATCGTCGCATGAACGCGAACAGAATCTGAACGAAAAGGAGGGGGAACGAAAGAGATGGACACACACCCGGTCTGATCTTGTTCATGAGCCGACACAAGATCCTTCCATCTCTGAGAGAGACGGAGAAGTCAGAATTGCTTTCAAAGAGATTCTGATCTTCTAACACCTAAGAGGATGAGCACATATATCATCCGAATGTTCCGAGGTATCATGTGTCCAGATTCACCTGTCCCATCCATTTCTGCAATTCTACTTGCATGCACATGAACTGATGGTGAGCCGTCTGCGCCCTCTTCAACGTGAGCCCTGGATCCGACATTCTGAACTCTGTGGACAATCAATCGGATGCAATGATGCTTCGTTCTATGTGTACCGTCTGTGTGTGTATGATCCAGAGGTCGGAGGGTGTAGTGCCTGAACAAAGATGATGGCTTCCGTTCTTGTGTCAAATGGTGACACCGAAATTCTCCCTCCGCATGGTGGTGAATTATTCAGTTTTATTCTTTTCAAATGATATCTTCCCTCTCACCTTCTCCTCTTTCATTTATCCAACGCTGAAGTGACCGTCTTAACGTGATGATGATGATCTAGGATAGTTCTTCGCTCGAAGTCCGGAACTTGCTTTTCTGCAATATTCATTTTTCCGTTTTCCCACAGATCATGATCCATCTTTGAAAGTTTCACGCTGACGATTCATTCTACGAACCTCTTCATACGTTACCATATAACGGGTGCACCTCGTAGACACAATTCTTCTTCGATTTTGAAACGACAACACAAACGAATGAAACAGTAAAGACGACCTCAAATGTATAAATGTCCTATCGTCTAATAGAAAGTGAAGGGTGGGCTGTTCTTCGGTTGACAGTGACTCTAACAGACGTGAGAAGAGAAGACGAGATGATGCATGAACCTTTTCTGCCTCTGCCACGGCACGTGGCATGCTCATCTCTAACATGTGGATGCGATCTTTGTGTGGAGGATGGGTAGAAAAATATTTCGGAACCTATAGAGATAGTCAAGATCGGTTGCTGCTACTGATCGTGCCGCATGTGATGTACGATGTGTCGAATGAGTTGGATATGTGTCCTTCGAAATCGAACGATCATCGTGATGATGATTTGATGGTGATGGAGTACGTACTTCTCCTTTTGGTCTCTCTGAAAACCTCTTCCATATTTCGGGCGCCCTCTTAAAGTCGTAACAAGCTCTCGCCATCAATACCAACCTGCGCCTCATCAATAGACATGACACGATGATCATGCTCACCCGATGACGTCAGCTTCATGTTCTCTCTTTCTAGAGAAGGGTAACGTAAGAGCTAAGCCCGTCACCTGTCCATGTTGAATGGACGTTACGAGATGATTGAATGTCTCTTCACCGTAGGAGCTAACAGGCCGACGTGAAGAGCTGAAGCGATAAACACAGTGACGAACCAAGTGAACTTGTTGTAGCCGAGACCTGGATTTATTTCATTTATTCATAATGAATCGTTGTAGATGGACTCACCCTCGGCCGTGTGCCTGGCGACGATGTGACCGATCTCGTGGGACAGAACGGTTGCCATGCCAACTTCGTCTTTCATCAGGGGTAATATACCCGTGAACACGCAGACTTTCCCGCCTGTACACCTCTCTTCAGTTTCCCGCGCAAAAAAAGGCGGGAAAATGGGGTCGACGCACCGGGTAGAACGAAAGCGTTGGGCTCTTCTGACTTGATGACGTTCCACTCCCAGTCGAGTTGTTGGAGTTCTGGAATGTTACTGCTGTCTATGATCTTCTTGCCGACCTTCTTGACTGCTAACACGTCCTGTTCTGTGTCATCGGTTACATCGTGGATCATGATATGGTGGTTGGTGGTGATGGGATGATTGGAAGTGATGGGTTCGTATTCACCCTGTGGTTTGGTGGGAGGATCTTATCTTTCTGTAAAGGATGGTGAGATCTCAATTCGATGTATCTTGATGACGATATGATGTATCACATATTGAACGAGGATCTGTTGATAAGGTTTTTCTGATAGTTTGATCTCTTGTTCTCGACTGAGGTCGATCATACGCCACCGTCCTGGACCATATCAGACACAGAGGAAATGGGCCTAATAGCACCTGTGACCTCTACTTTCTCCAGGTGATAGACGTAATAAGCACCGAAGAGAACAGCGAGGCCTCCCCCCCATTTGGCAATAGAAAACCCATTACGGCGAAGCCAAGAGTCCTCAAACGCACCTGATACGAAGGTGTGAGTCATCATGTTCTTTGTCTTCACTGATGAATTATCATCACACCTCCAAAAGGGCGATCATCTGTGGGCTTTGATCTGTTGAAGAAACCTCGCCTGAATTGTGATTGAGAATGAGACCGATTCGTTGACTGATAGAAGCGATGGAAACGGCTACCCCAGTTCATGTCGATTCGATCGCTGTACAAGTGGTGATGTTTGTCGTCAGCTGATGTGATTAATACACCCTGCCTGTAAAAATGTGTCGGGTAATTCTACACAAGCCGCCAACACGATTATGCAACCACTGCCAGCCGATCTGTGGACCGGACTTCTCTTTCTTACCTACGTCCGATCTCTTTGTGCCTTGCTGCCCACAAGATCATCAACTCCCGCATTCCTAATCATCACAACTGGTGGCGTCATAAGAAGCAACCGCCTGCATACAACAGGGAGGTGGTCCGATGGTGGATGACCAACATCCGAGAGCCCGTTTGGGAGGAAGTATGTGATGCCGCACACCGAGATGATGTGGACATGCTCGACCTCCTTGGCTGGGATCATACTCAGGCGTCATCTCGCCATCTGTGTCGACCCGGCTGGAAGCGACAGCAGATACTGCTGGAGGCTCTCGTGAAAGGAAGCAAACGAACGATCAACGCGTATCAACAGAAGGAAGACATATCAGGAGCCCCTTCAGTTGACTACCTCTCACGGGAGAAAATTTCGCAAAGACTCGGAGAGGAAGGAAATTTGGAGATGATCCAATGGATCCATACTGAGCAAACTGTCGAGGGTCTACCCTCTGTCACGTGGTCATATCTTAGCTCAGAGGACACGAATGGATGCCTTAGGTGCGCCGCTAAAGCAGGACATAAACATGTCATCAGTTGGTTCAAGGAAAGAGGCAGCATAGATGAATATACCGCCTATGATATGTGAGTCCCTGAGGGAGACATTACAGTAAAAATAGAAGATATAAGGGGGAAGCAGAAGGAGGTCGCATGGATGTGATCACTTGGCTGGTGAGTGCGTAACGATGAGAGATGACGACGCTGAGACAGGAAGATAACGAGATCCATTTCGATGCCACATCAGATGGCGATGCTGCGCTGGCAGATTTCGTACAATCGTTACCTATCTTCAAATGGGCGTTGAGTGTGAGTGGATGAGTGGTGTCTTTCAACGATGGATTGACACCTCATCAGCACAACATACCAGATCGATCGAGTGAATATGTTATTGACAATGCCGTAAGAAGTGGCTGTACTGAGGTGAGGAGACTTCGAAATGACGACATAACGAGCGGCCAAGGTGTTGAGGTACTGCTTCGAGAACCAATTAAGCTTTCGCGCATATGGTCCACTGACCGGTTTTCCTTCGCATGACGAAAGTTATGAGGTGAAAATCGATCAGAATTCTATCTTTTGTGCGTCACTTAGGCAAAATACAGGCCATCAAGTTGGCTGTCAATTACGGGTACATAACTATACAAACTGACCTTTGGTTTGGATCAACCGATCAACAATTCGAATTGATCCGCTGGATGCACGGGAGAAATGTCCTCCACCCTAACTTGTCAGTGTCCAATCTCAAGTCAACCACTGATGGGCAACAGTTACCACTCAGCCATATGTTATGACAATCTCGACGTTCTACAATGGGCAGCAGAGAAGGGCTATCTCACAGAGATAGATTGTGATCTGTACAAACATGGATCGCCTGAAACGATCGAATGGCTGATGAAGAGTGAGATGACGGTCGCAATCGCATGGTAACACATTCGATCAGCGTTCGGCATTGAAGAGGCCGAGATGTATTGTTATCTTGCCTCGAGTGGTTGGAAAATGTTGATGTGTCTACCGGGCTACGATCAACATGTGATCAAGTGGAACATAGAGCCCATGGAATGGATGCTTCAGAGAAAGTGGAAGAAGAGCCAAGATGAGGTACAGAGATGGTTTCAGGCAGAGCACATCACAATAGAGTGGTTGATGCACCTGTGGGAGCACGGGACAGACAAGTGAAGAAATGAAGTCATACATAGGGAAGATTAGGCGGGTCTCTTCTTCAGACTTGTGCACCACTGCATAGAATTCCGTATTTTGTCCACAACAGTAGAATGGAGTGAAAATCAATATCGATCATATGCACCACCTAATCTGTAGACTTTTTGATACATGAAATAGCAGCCATATACACTATCGCACTGCTGGAACAACGAAGAAATAATCGATGATAATAATGGATTTATTCGTGAAAAGGATAAATACCCTGCCGGGTAATTTCGCGTCCATCATCGCCTGAGCAACATTCATCGCACAACATCTTGAAGGCAGAGGTTCAGAACTACACAATATGTGGGTCAAACCTGAACCACACAAGTCTGGTATGTCTTGGACGTGCATACAACAAGATGAATATTTCGAAGTGAGTCTCATAGAGGGTCACATTCACGTTCACAATACCTCATTCACGTATCATCTTCGTGAACGTCCGTGCGATGTTATGGATGATGATGATATCACAGATTTACAAAAAGAGAATGGGGTTTTCCATGTTGAAGTCTGAGAGTCCGTTTCGGCTAGTCATTCGATCGTGAGATCTAACTCCTCTTTCCCGACTCAATCTCTCCAGTGATCCACCTCGGATGGTAGCTGAAGCGGCCACTCAGGAGATCATCATGAGAGACTTTCAATCCGCAGAGAGAATCCTCAACAACGCCATGCTAGAGAACGAGAGCATCGCGAGTCTCAATATTGCCGAGCGGATCGATTTCTTACTCGTCCGTCTCCAGTGCATGACGGTAGAACTACTCAACTCAAACGAGAAGAAGGTCCAGCAGGTGATGGAAACGTTTCACTTGCAAGTGTAAATGTTCGAATCAGGAAGAAGAACAGAGACAGAAGGAAGAATTAACTTCAGCTGATGCATTTCGTAACACGTTCGACCTCAAGACAGAAAAATTATTAGCCAGTGAGAGAAAACTCGTGGAGAACTCACGCTCACTTGTACAGCCTTCGCTTGCTCTATGTGGGAGAAAGTTCCAAAATCTGGCACGTTGTACTTGTCTCACAATTATCTCTGTTTTTCTTCTCCTATATCTACTAGACTGGTCAAATTATTACTGGTAGAGATCAAATCAATCAGCAAGGTGAAAGAAAAAATCACATGTTAAATGATTTATGCTTCTGATGCGCGTTGTAGACGAAGCACAACGGTGTGGGCACCATCAAGATCGTAGGACCGACGGAAGAGGTGATTTTCCCGCCAAAATTCTCACTCATCCCCTCCAGCTCTGGTTGGTCTCATTTCGATTGAACGACATTTTCGACATGCTGCAACAACTGTGGGACCTTGCAATGAATCGCGTTCTACAATCGGCCGAGAAGACGATGGAGGGGATAGAGGCAACCTATTCTAGAAGGATATCCACGACGAAATGTGCGCCTCGTTGTAGATGAAATATTCTGACACGTCTGCAGCGGCGGAGACACCTCTCAGTCCGAGGCCGGTACCACAAAAATTCAACTCGAAAGCTTCTTTACAGCAGAACAAGAGGGACGCAAATTTTCAGCAGAATTTCAGATTACCATTAGATGAAACGCTGCTGAAAGGTGTGTGGGTGATCGGAGGAGAAGTTGACGCGTTGTAGAATACACGAAAGTGAGGGTATTGAAGGGAACGAAGTTCAGGAAGGGTAGATTGTACATTTCTACGCATTTCATCGCATTTGAATCGAACACGTGGGGCAACAACAAGTTTTTTTCGGTGAACTGATTCTCTCCTCATTTTTATTCTTGATTACAATGAGAAGAACTTGAGATTATTTCTATATCCGTTGCGAAAATGTCATTCGAGGTCAATTTTATTTTCGATAGAAAATTTAATATTCAACTCTATTTCTCGTGAAATATTTGTTGACAATGAAATGTAGTTTGTCATGGCTTTTCAAGATATCGAATTTATTTCTACCTCCGAGGACGATCCTTTCGTGTTAGGAGAGGCCGGTGAGATTTCATCGAGATTTCATCGAGATTTTCGTGTTACTGAACGGCGTTGTAGATCTGAGTCGGTCTCAACGGAGTTCACAAGTTATCAAATTACACGAAGCAGTTGGAGAGTATAGTATCCAGGTGAAGACAAACGTATTATCATCCTACGACGTGACATGGTAACGATCGTGAAGACATCAGATCGAATCGTCTGTGCTAGATTCTTTCATCATCTTTTCGCATCGTGATCATGATGATGATGATCTCACTCGTCACGATCGCGATCACATCATCACATCACAACGATCGCGATCTCATCACGATCATCTCATCCACTCCGATTCACACGAGAAAAAAGGTCCCCGATGACAACCAACGTGACGCTCTATTATCCGAACTGAACGATCTCCACTACAAGATCAAATCTCAATACAACGAGAAGAAACTCGTCAACTCCTGGTCGGTCTGGTGAGCCCTCTCCACCATCTACAACCGTAACCGTACGTAACAGGTCGTTGAGTATAGAAGACAAGATCGGTCAGAGCCTACTGGAAAATCGGCGGGAATTCGCGCCCATGTACGTTGAGAAAGAAGAGAGAAAATCAGAAGATTGGAGGAAGTATTGTGCTAAATATGGAAACGGTCTCAGCATGACCAAGACGGACAAATTGAAGCTGATGATACGACAAGGCATTCCGAACAATATAAGAGGTGAGTCTACAACGTTGTAGATGGAATTGAGTGAGGAAAGGTCGCATGTGGATGATTTTTTCCGGCGCCTTCGCTCTCTTGTGAGTTTCATTCCAATACGACTCGTCCCAATTCCATCCCAATTTCCACGATTAAATATATCATCAGGTTATCGAAGGGCGCGGGATATTTTCAATCTCTGTATGATAGGAGAGATGAATGCCAAGTGAAAGATGAAATTGAAAAAGATCTACACAGAAGCTTTCCCGAGCATCCGTTTTTTCAAACAGAAGAAGGTCTCAACTGCCTGAGAAAAGTCTTGGTCGCATTTTCTGTGTGAGAATTTATTCTTCATATCTACAACTCGTGCCGGGAAATTCGAGGGAGAATTCGATGAAAACTGAACGAGATTTCAGACATAATCCGGTGATTGGATACTGCCAATCGATGAACATCGTGTGTGCTACACTTTTGTTGTTCCTCCCGGAGGAGCATTCCTTCTTTCTACTCTGTACAATCTGTGAACAACTTGTGCCCGATTATTATGTCAAGGCCATGATCGGCTCCATTGTAGATCAGAGGCTCTTCCAAGGTGACTGAAATGTCTCATCCTATTTTCCACGATTTTTGATCCATATTTTATTTTTCTCAACCGTTTACAAAATGACTCTATTTTACAATCACATTTATTCTATTTCCATCGTTCTATTCTCTTCTCTCATTCTTACACAACCACATCGTCACTTTCCATTTCTTTTTTCTTCTCAAATTTTTCTCACTTTTCCATAGAACTGATGACGAATGGAATGCCTGAAGTTGCCGCTCATTTAGAGAGCACCGGTCTACCTTTACCTTTAGTCACTCTACCCTGGTTCATGTGTATATTCATTGGTTACGTTCCATTGGAGGTGAATCTCTGCGATATTTCGCATCGCAGATCGCGGATCGCTGATCGCTGATCGCGTGATTCAGGTGGCGCTGAGGATATTGGATTGTTTCTTTGGTATGGACGGACCACCCTTTCTCTTCTCGGTGGGATTAGCTCTGTTCGAGGTGAAGAAATGTCGACCGTTGGAATGTATGGAAACTGATGGTCGACATTGTTCAGGCCAACGAAGAGGCAGTTCTGAACGAGAACGATGGAACGCTGCTGTCGAATCTTCTGCGAAATTCAGTGAAAGATCCAGATGATATCTTACCTGTATGTACATTCATTCCTTTTTAATTCTGGTTGTTTGAAATTTGAATCACCCGCTCACCGTCCCCAGCTGGCATTTGAAGAGGCAGACCTGATCACACCATCCATGTTGGCCGACATGAAGAACACACACAGAGCCAAAGCCATCAAAGACATGGAAACAAAGACGGAAAATACTCGCCTGAGAGAGCTGAAAAAGTCGGTCAATCGTGAGTCGTCCGTCTACATCGTTGTAGAATGACGTTCTTCAGTGTCGCCCGCCGACGTGACTCGATTGTACAACGAATTCGTGTCAGCGAATCGTGGTACGCAGGCTGATTACGTACAATTTGAGGAATTATTTCAGAAACATTGTCCAGAGTGGGACGGAGACATTGAAATCCAGATCTTATTCAAGGTGAAGGGAGCGTTGTAGATGGAGGCTGATGGAGGGCAGTTGCTGGATAAAGATAGAACGGGTTTGATTGACGTGGGAGATTACGTATCCGCTCTGTCGATCATTTTGGCGGGAACGCCTGCAGAGAGGATCCACTGTGAGACTCGTTGTAGATGGAGATACTTAATCTATTTTCAGTTTCATTTCGTCTGTTTGATGGTGATGTCGATGGTTTCATATCGAAAGACGAATACGAATATGCCGTCACGCTGCTGCAACGGTGATGATTTATTCTATTTTATTGTTTTTCCGCCCTAGTTGACTCTTTCAGTTTCTACGAGAAGAAACCAACGAAAGAAGAGAAGGAAGAAACAGTAGAGAAGAAAGAGAAGAAGAAAGAAGTCGACCTCATCTCCTTCGATGACGATCACGATGATCATGCCGATGAGGACACTGCCACACCACCGAAGCAATCTCCACGATCTCCTGATGGCCTGTGGAGGTCTAGATCCATCGACGTACCTGCCATCACGGTCTCCTTCCACCAATCGGATTTGGATGAGGACAATCGACTGTCCTTCAAAGAGTATCAAGCAGCCCTCCATCATCCGATATTGCAACCCGTTTTGAACCTTCCCGAGAAATAAAATGTGCGAAATGAAACTTTGTGTATTCCACTTCAGATGTTTCAAAGTTTGTCGTGCGTAACACTTTGAGCGCTCGATCGATCGGATGGTGGAGTTTTCGATCTTTCATCAGAAGTGATCCGATCGATCACCCATCGGAATTGGGATGTCAAAAGAAGCGGTAGCGTCAGCGGTTGGTTTGAATTTGTTTTCCATAGTTGAAATCGAAGTAACCGATAGACTTTGCGCTTCGACCGTTCAGTGAAGGTCAACCAAGTCGAGCCAAAATATTCGGCTTGATCAAATATTATGGGATTGTAAGATGTTTTAGCGCGCCACACTGATGAACTCACATGTCATGACATCGTATGAGGTCAAGTCGATTTATATATCTGCTTGTTTGTGTCGATCATTGTAAGATTTATTCTGAAATTCGTTGTTTGTGGCCAATTTACTCATCACTTCCGTTAAAGAGCGCAAACAGTGTGATGCACTGCTGATTGGCATCACTCTTTCAGAGACTATCTCAGACCAGGCACTGAGTACATCCAATCATCTGAGATATCACCCCTCTGCTTTCTTATATAGACGAGGTAGACGCCTGAAAAGGATCGGTGGCAAGATTAACTCGCCTAAGATCGAATCTTTTAGCTGGCTCGTATCACAGGCACGTAAGAGATTTATTAATCATCTCTCCATAGAATGGTGAAGAAGGACCATTACAGGCAGATCTTTATTCATTATGTGACACGGTTTGCACTATCGGCAGTCAAACCAGAATGGGGCAGTGAGTCGAGCAGACACTCCCTTCCCTTCAGATGTGATCGAAACGATGACACCTTCTTTCTCCCGATACCAGACGATGACTTGGTGTCTTCACGATGCGTCTCCGTGGGTTCATCTGATGTGTATTCTCCTTCGAACGTGTCCACGTCGGGTGGATCGATAAAGTATTCGTCATCGTCGCTCTCTAAATACAACCAAGATCCAAGCTCTTCTTGCGAAGATGTCTTCACTCTCTTGCGATCGGTTTCGGCCTGCGTCACGATCAGACTCCTCCGGGTCGATCAAAATGAGATGATGCAAATGAGATGGTATTGAGAATATCTCACGAGATCTCGATTGATGATGTCCTCTACGGATTCTTTTTGGGATAAGTCGTCGTCGTTCAAACCTGCATGAATTCCATCAGCGGGGCGTCATCATCGACCGATCATACCGATCGAACGATTCACGATGAATGAAGAATCTCTCTTCGGCCAGGCACTGTTGGTCGTCAGTCGAAAATGAGAATAAGAGATGTCGTTTTGAATTTAATTCGGTTTCAGATGATGAGTGGGCTCACGTCTTCTGACTGAAAACACCGGGTTTAGGGTTTTGTGATGCCCTCTGACAGCTGTCTGACAATTGTCGCAGCAGTGGCGCATCACAATCGGTCAGTGGCACAATCTTTTGTGCCCCCACACGAGCGACAAACTCGACCAATTCTTCCATCGAACTGTGAATCGAATAGAGAACGTGCTGCGATTTTCTCAGAAACGTTTCAGATTTTTCTGTGAAATTTCTCCCACCCAGACACCCTCTGATGACACTGGCGTTTGTAGATACTTCATCGGGTCTCTCTCTAACCCGAACCATTGGGTAGAAGCCTTGATGAATACTTTTCCTTCCTTTTTCCAGTTCATTTCACGGAACATTCACCACCCCACCTGATTCTCTTTTCGTCTGGCCATGTTGAAGAAAGTCTTCGCCTTGCATGCGTGGAATATGGTGTCATCATCACAAGTGAAGAGCTCTTCTGTTCTCTCTTTGTAGAGGATCTTCAGTTTGCGGTAGAAAGAAGGACGAACTTGGATCTAAAGGAGATCATGTCAATCGAGAGACGCAGTTGATGATGCTTATGATGTTGATGATCATGAGGAGGCCACCTTGTGTGAGAACCTCTCTGAGAGGTAGACGAGGAGCTCTTCTGTACCCAACATCTCACATTCGATGTAGAATTCGATGGGTTTCCGTTTGTTCTTGAGGGATTTTTCCACGATACTTCCCACCATCTCGAACGATCCCACCTACATCACGATCATTAGCATCAGCGTCATCATCTTTCACGTCAGATGTGAAGCGTGCGACTCACTGCTGGTGGAAAGCTCTTCCATTTGAGTTGAAGGAAGGTCGTGTCGAGGTAAAGAGTGTTCACTTGACCGATCTTTGTCATTGCGGGTGCGAAGATGTCTGCGTCGTATCGAATATCTCCCGTGTGAAGCACCCTAGTAGTTCCACTGTCTAAGAGCAACCTGAGGATGGATTAAATCCAGTGTTGTATGATTGGTGAGTCACATGACGGCACCGGGGCAGTGATTCGTCGGAAGAGTCTGAACATTCAGAAGACAAGTCTTCGTCTGAATGATGTGGGTTCCGCAATCCATGAGAATCACCTGATGATGCGATCAGTAGAGCACGTTCAGAATAGAGGGTGATTTGAGGATCTCACAATTTGAGAGGGTCTGAGCTTCTTAAATCGATTGAGAACTAGATCTCTGGTGATGGATGTGCAATGGATGATACCATCGAAATCGTCAGCTAATCCAAGATAATGGTCTGCGGCTACTCAGTTATGTGCTATCATCTTTTTCGTCTCTCACCGGCGTGGAAATGAGTTAAGAACCAAACTACGCCTCTGCTCTCTCTCAACTCTTTCGACTGTTCAAAACTGTCGATATAGACGCCGGGTATACTATATATGGCCCCACGATGGGGCGGCATCTGTTGTGGCTTTCCTGGAAACAGAAAATAGTTTCGTCTACAACGGAATATATCATCTAATTTTTCGTTGCTGATCGGCCGCTCACACGATGAATTGAGACATGAACAGTTTCATATGCATTCTTATCATGCATTCATCCATTAAAGCGAGAAGATGAGGCCGATGATCGCGACCGAGATGCACCTCACGAGATGAGCTGCCGAAGACATCGCACCGGAAGAATGCAAGGTTGGTACCACCACGGTGCTTCTCGTCGTATCAGACTGATTCGATTCCTCTGTCTCCTCGTAGCAGTCGAAAGCTGGGTACTTGTCTTCTCTTCCATCGATGCTGCGGGCCAGTTCGACCAGAACCGACCAGTACTTCATGTGAGTCAATCTGCGACGGAAAGACAAAGTGTGGCCGTCGATATTCGCGCTGGCACTCAAGTTTCTGCATCCATTTGGCTCGTAAAAGTTGAAGATTTCAGATTGGCCACCATGAGTGCGACTTCTGAAGGAAACTGTACGGTCTTCGCGTGGAAGGCTAACAGAGCCGCCGCTTGATCCGGAGCCCACGCGGCGGTGTGTGATGCTGTCCTGTGGAAGATGGCCAACCTACCCACCGTCCCTGCGCCGTTTCACTCTCACCCTCTACATCGACTCCTCTCACCACCGTAACTTCCGGGCTCGACGATCCACTTGACTTTGACCGAAGACATGTCCGAGGCGATTCCAGTCGTGGCCGTTAAAATTCGGAAGACAATAGCACCGGTCTTGTATCTGACCGATACGATTGTGTCCAATGGTAAGTCCACGCTGGTGTTCATAGCTCGACTGATCGATCGTCCGTTGATCAGAATCTCGTCGGCGGCGAGTGGAACGATGACGTTCGTCGAGGCCTCCTTGTTCTGCGGGTTTGTGAGTTTCATTTTATTCTTTTTATTTCTCACGGAGATTTCCGTTCCGTTGTTCCACGTGATACCGGTCAATACCGTTCCCCCCTTCTGGACGTTGACTCTGACGTTGACCGGGTGCTCACAGTGGCCGGTGGTTCTCGATGCTCCGGTACAATACGGATCGCCGACGTCGTCGGTCATGACATACAAAGAGGCCATGGAAAAGTTTGCAAAGAGTCCCACGACGGGTACGTCGGCCTGGAGATGTGAGTCACGTATCGTGATGTCATACGTACCGCGGATGCGTAACCGCCGGCTCCAATGGAGACTCCTGGTGAAGACCACGAACTCCTGTCTGCTCCTACGTCCGACTTGAATTTTCCACGATAACTCTTCGTGGGCCACTGTAAGTATCGCTGGCTCGTTGTAGATGGTCCCCAGGGGGTAATGTCCGGTTGTTTGAAGAGGTCTAACGGATTGGTGCTCAGGCCTTTACCGTTCAAGACGAGAGAGACATCTTGTGTTGTCCAGTGAGGGAATTGAAACGCAGCGAACCAGATCGTTGCGTATGTGGGAAGGTAGCCGTAGTTATATGTCCTCGATTCTGAGCCACTGTGACGATGGTGAGTTGATGAGAATGACGATGATCGTGATGATGTCTTTTGATTTCATCAGTTCTTCACCCAGTATATCCGGCGCCAGAGAAGTAAGTTGCAGTAAGTTCTCTCCATACCAGCTCTAAAGCCACGAGTGCATCTTGTCTGATCAGCTCGGGACCGTTGCGAGCCAGGTTTTGGAACATGTCGATGCTCATGCCGATGTAAGTCTGAGCGCTGTATTCCGCGATACCACTCGTCTGCGTGGTGTTGATCCACAACTTGAGCATGTTGTGACCATCCATCACGGTGACATCGTCTCCCAAGATGGTTCCCCACATGACAAAGAGGTGAATGGTAGACACATACATATTCGTGTAGGACGGAACGTATTTGTTGTATCTCTTCATCTGACTTCGCATCCACAGGATGGCTGACGATCTTCAGTTTTTGTGATGTGCTGTCGATATCTCTCACAGATACGACCAGAGGTGAGAGCTGCTTGATATGTAGACGGTGACACTCTCTTCAATCCATCTCCACACTGTCTGAGGCAATATGCAGTACCAGAGGCGATGAAATTGTTCGCATTCGAATCAGAGGTAGACATGTCGTCTTTCTGAGTCCAATACCAAGGGAATCTTCCGTAATCTAGTGAAGAGGCGTTCTTGTTTTGGACGGAATGAAGACTGTCCAGATACTGAGCCATCTTCGTGAGGTTACCGTTGAGAGCACAAATCATGCCAGTGTAATCGGCTACGCCCCTGGTCTCTGAACTTCCATGTGATTCTGGACGGATCTTGGATACGGTGATGTTGTAGTATGGATCATTCAACATGCTGATGCCTCCCACCGCGCATGCGGTGGTGACACAGAAGAGGAGGAGCCGGTTCATCCTTGCAGGAGCCGAGAGAATGAACACTCGTGTCTCGTTGAAGATTCGCAGTATGGCAGTCTCAAACGTCCATATGTGTCATCAAGAAAACCGCGATTCTGTCACGAGGGTCTCGAAGAAGCACGGAATGGATGATCGAACTGCAGCGATGCAAACGATTTGAATACAAAACAAAAGACGGGAGTTGCACGCAGCTGGCCTGACGTTCATGATCCCAGATCTGCTAATCAGGGAGAGCAGAAGTAAATCGACTTCAACCTATTCACAGCAGGCATTCGATCAACCTATTACTTCTGGTGGTGACCAGTAACATTTTGACGTACAGTCGCGAAATTGAGATATCCGCGACGTGCGATTACTGCAAGTTTTTTGACAGACTCAACGTCCCCAGGGCGAGCATGTTGTTTGTCTTACTCCTTCTCTCCACCTACCTAGTGGACGCGAAGACTTGGACTGTCACCACTGAGAGAGTCAATTCGAATAAGCCAGTCATTGGACATGGTGCTGATTCCACATTCGATTGGAATTACAATGCTGCCTTCGTTCGCTCGGCTGAATCTCCTATGAAGGGAGGAATACTCGTCAGGTGCCAGAACCGCACCTCTAAGACGGACCTGTATGCAGTGGGTCCATCTTACATGGTCTACACGTGAGTCGCAACACCATCACCTTCGTCTGACCACAGAATAGACCATTACTCACCGATCTGACCGATCTCTCTGAAATCAAGTTTGCACCTATAGATGATTCGAGAATCGTTATCGGTCCCACAGACAAAGACGATTCCGCCTTCGGTGTCGTACGTCTCTTTCATGTTTCTCTACCTCTGACTTGTGTTATAGGAAGACCCCAGATCCACCTATGACGAGAAGGAGGACACTCACTACATACACTATTCTGCCGTTTCAAAGTCACCTGTGATCTCGAGGCTCTCTCTGGCCACCGTCAAATCTGCGTCTGTTGCTGTGAGTCTCACCATCCATAGTCCTGTATAGAGATGGTCCGGGAGAATGTCTAAAGAATCCCAGAACGCTTCCGAATACCAGTTGAGGGGCCCCATCTTTGACAAGAAGGTATGAGCCATCACGTCACCATCCGATTAATTTTCATCAGACATGGTCCAAGAGTGGCGCCCTCTTGATCAGAAAGAGCAACCAAAAGTCTTACCTCTACTGGGGGGACTCTTCTTTCGGTAATGATGATCCACCTCACACCATTATCTGATCATCCGCAGCTGATGGTATGTTCCTCGCCTCTTCCCGTGATCTCCTTCATTACACCAACTCTCGTCAAGTCTTCTTACCTGTGAGATCTCATCGCAGATGACCATCTTCTCACCATCTTGACAGAAGAGAGCCAACATGTGGGATTCTGCTCTTGTCGAGGGAGGACCTCATCCTTTTGTCCTCTCTGATGGAAACTACCTCATGCTCTATAATTCGGCCAGGTCAGATGTCTCATCATCCATCTGCATCACTGCCATCTACCGTCTATACGTCGAATCATCTGAACTCTTGACGTCATGTCATCTCATCACATCACCTGTTCCTCCATCTCCTCGGTCATCTCCGTGATGCATATTCTCATCGGTGTACAGAAACGGATTTCCTTCTAAGAAGCCAGGATGGGACGTCCAATACAACGTCGGCTACGTCATCTTAGACAAGAAAGATCCCAAGAAGATTCTCTACCGTTCAGAACAACCTATCTTTTCCCCCGGTGAGATCATCAACATCATCATCGCGCCTTCCATGTCTTTCTCTCAACTGAAGACGACAGAGCTCGATTGGGAGAAGGATGAAGACAGTCTGACACCCAACGTCGTCTTTATAGAAGGGTGGACGAGATTAGCCGAGCCAGACACCTTCCTGTTCTTCTATGGTGAGTTGGGGAACAAGTGATGAAGTGATGACGATGCAGGTGCGGCCGATAGTTTGGTCGGTGCCGCCAAATTGACAGTCAAGATCCGGTAGGCTCTGAGAATCGATCGATATCCAAATAAAAAATGATTTTATTCTTCGATGACTGTGGCAACGTGTGAGGTGAAGACAAAAGCTCATGCGTTGTTCAAAGTCAGACGACACAGACCATCACCATCACAATTCAACATCATCAACGTCACCGTCATCACCATCAAGATCGGCATGCATCATCTTCCTTCATTTTATTGAATCGAATTCCGATCGGCGTTTCGGGGTTCGCATCGATCGGACATCCGATTCATCTCTTCTTCGGTGACGATGTACATCCTCTTTGAATCTAACATCTGGGCGATCTGTGGGATCTCTACAAAACTGTATCCTTGGTTCTGGTATCGTGTCACCTGTACATCCTTCAGTCATCATCATCCATCATGAGATGATCATATCATCAACATATCATCAGATGACGGTCGTGATCATCATCGGAATATATATCATCAGATGATCACGATCATGATGAGGAGACATGAGATGATCACGATCATGATGAGGAGACATGAGATGATCACGATCATCATCACAACATCGGATGATGTTCATCGCGAGACGATGTTCATCGCGAGACGATGATCACGATGAACCTTCTCACCTTCTCTATGATGTCGTAGATCTGCTTCCTCTTGTTCACGTTGATCAGGTCATCGATGGTGTCCGGATTCTCATCAATGTAGACGAGATCTCTCAAGAACAGACCCCTATTCCCATCAGTCTACTTTTCATTGTCGACATTTCAAAGTCGACAATTGTTATCTCACAGGAAAGGGATGCAAGGCTGATCCGCAGCGTTCAACATGTTTCGATAGGCCAACGGGTCCGTCAATTTCTCAGAAAGTTCCTGGAAGGTCTGTCCACGTTCAGTATCCCCTCCCTCGAGAAATTTCCGAGAAAAATGAATCTACAACGAGCCCACCCTGGACTGTTGGTTGGGTAGTTCGGCCCACGTGTACTTGAGCTTGTGTACTGCAGTACAACCCAAGCCACCAGACACGATGGCCATCGCAGTGCTAAAATTATTCATCCCCGCCGTGAATTCCGCGATACGTATGAACCTGAAATTTCGCGTGAATTTCGCGTAGTCTCACGACATCGATACGGTAGAGGACGTATCACCTGGTCACGGCCTTGACTCTCTTTCTGATCTTCTCTTGGGAAAGAATGGTGAAGGCGACCCAATTGGATATGAGATTACTCCTCTCCGTCATCTTGATGATGTTCGGTGCCTTGTGTCTCAACCTAGGCTTCGTCCAAGCTTGGTTCATCAATTCTGAGGCCTGGCTAAATTTAGAATCGTCGAGTTGTAGATCGACATACCTGAATGGAAGAGAAAATGTTGAATTCGATGATGGACAATTGTCTGGCGATCTCTTCGTCATCACAGTCCCAAATGGTCAGGGCGGGAGAGAAGATGGTCTTCCACGGAATCTACCTCGTTCTCAGGATTTTCTCGGGACGTTCCCGGGAATCACCTTCGGTTCCGGGATCTTATCTTTCCTCGAAGAATCCTCTATGGTTTTGACGCCCGTGTGTAGATCGAGAGCTCTCGTCAATTGTTGGGCCAAATTCTTCGACTCGATTTCGACCATCTTGATAAACTCTTCTAAGGCAGTCATGAGCTTGTCGCTGTTCTTGAAATCATCAAAGTGCCTGGTGATCCACGACTTGATGACCTGGATGACTGGAAGATTCGGTGAATCTTCGTGGAATGGGTGAAATGTCTTCACCTTGGATGCGAATGCGAGCCTTCTGTACACGCCACTCTTCGTCTCTCTTGGAGAGGGTGGGATCTTTGGCGGGAACCTGCGAGATTCAGTCCATCTACAACGATGTAGACGGTCACCTGATATCTCTCGATCAATTTCTGCAGCAATTTCTCGGGCGTGACGAACGTCTGGTAAGTGTACAATACGATGTCTCTCAAGTTCGATTCTGTGATGATGTCACGTTGTGATGATGAGCCACACGGTCTCACTCGTCTCTTCGTCGGTCATCCTGAGGATGATGTGATTGAGAGAAGCGGCTTTGAGTGAATTGGGATCCTTTTCTTCGGGTACAAAGTTGAATTGACTCTCGTTCCAGATGTTCGTGTCCTCCGACTGCGTCTTGTCTGTCACGATCGTCAGAAAAAAATTTCTAGAATGAAAAACCTTCGTGGAGATCTAAGCTGAGGAGGTGCTCTCTTAGATCGTTGGCGTTCGTCTCTTCGGTTGTAAATTTGTCATCTGAGATGAGGTGTCAATCGGTCTGTTTCGATGAGGGTGTAGAAGGATGAAAGGTAGAGATGGTGTCGAAGATGATGTGACAAGATCGATGTATCACCCATGGTGTGATCCCAGACCATCTCCGTGTCTTTAACGGCCAATCGCATGAGAGTCACCAGACGACTGTCTGTCAACTCGGGTCTCTGTACGTCTGTGATCATTCAGAAATGAGTTCCGCACGAGATCACATCACATCTTCTGCCGGACACTTTCTCGAGCTCTTTACGACTCTGTCTCAATCCTTCCATCTGTAATCCTTCAGACTTTCGTCTTCAAAACGGCCTGACCTCGAGGTGTTGCATTATCAATTGCATGATTACATCTTCCTTCAATAGCTCCGATCTCTTCTCTGCTTTGATCGAACCCTCATCCGTGTAATATTCTTGAGCGAAAGAGCACGCTCTGAACATCCATATCACCCACGGCTGACATGCAACCAATCTCACCTCTCTAAAGGATAAATCCTCTCTTTTAACGCAGCAATTTCCTTGTGCTTCGTTCCCACACGTGCGGCCCAGTCGGATCGATCGACGACGGGAGCTGTGAATGATATCAGTGTCTATATGGTGAGGTTGAAGATGATGATCACGTGGAGGAGGCGACCGAGCACCAATAGTGTTGGAACGTGTCCGATTAGAGGCAGCGGCCCTCATGATGTCAGGAAAGCTTTGTTCGGTTGTCAATTGACATTTCTCTCGTTGTAGAACCGACTTAACCAGAATTTACACATGTCATTCATTCACCCTGCCTGTAACTCTGCCATGTGAAGACAGACACAGACACCTCTATCGTATAATCATCTTTATCAATTCGCCGATGGAATGGGTGACGGAGGCATGTGAGGTGGTGATATGATCTCCGACATCTCTGTCAGTCCATCAGACTCTACAGGCTGTGAGTCCGAGTGGACGAGCTCGACCGGCGTGGAGTAATCATCGGGCTCTCCCATGGCAGGATCCGTATACATTCTTCTGGCCTCTTCGACCTCTTTGTCGCTCAGAGGTTCACAGATGAGATAATCGAGCGGTGGCTGTGATATGATGCCCAGATATCTAGTCCTGAGGTACAAATAGAAGAATGCACCCATGGCGATGAAAGGAATGACGGCGACGCCGGCGATGAAAGACTTCATGAGGAACAGAGCCACCATCAGAATCTGTGATGATGAGTCACGTTTAGATCCGTTGAGATGAGTCACGATGACGAGATCAGATGAGAAGACAAAGTACCTGATAGATGACGAGAGAAGCGAAGACCATCTCCATGGTGACGGGAGAGTGGTTGAAACCTTCGTAGGCGAGAGAGTAAGAGTACATCATGTGATGCTTCGTGGTGAAATAGGCCGAGAAGAAGAACATGGCGGCAAAAGGGTTCACCAAGGGGCCCAACACCGAGTAGATCAAACCGATACTGAAGACTGTCCGAAGATAAATAAAACGAAAAAGACACGTTCCACGTGATAAATAAAATGAAATAAAATGTTCACCGAGGATTTCGTCGCCGATTTTCGTGACAAAATCGAAAGCTCCGGGGTCCTCCCTCTTCTTCTTCTCTGCTTTCGTCTTGGATAAGAGTCTGGCCAATATTTTAGACACGGCCAATTCGACGGCTCGGCTCAAGAAGAGGTAGTGTCCGGCTGGATGATGACGTCAGACGATGAGAGAATAAAACGAAATAAAATGCACGCACAGATGTTGACTAGGATGTAGTTGATGAAGAAAGTGGTGACGCCGGGGACGGCGGAGGCCAGGAGAGATGGAATGTTCATTGGTGATTCGAGGAGGGTACCGATGGATCTGATGGCTCATCAGACTCATCATCGATCGGTGTGCATGATGTTGATGATTCGGATGCATCACGGTTTGTGATGTGATGTCGTTTTGTGATGTGATGTCGTTTTGTGATGTGATGTCGTTCTGTGTAGAGAAGATGAGATGAGGTGATGCTCACTTGTAGAGTGCACCAGAGATGACACAGACGAAGAAGACATTGAATAAAACGAAGGACCAGTAACTTCTCATGACTTGATGGTCTAAGTACAATTCACTGTGGAAGATCAATCACAACGATAAGATTCACATTCCATTATACCTGATGGGAAATGCGAGAGAATGGATGCTCCTCAGAATGAGAACGAGGAAGAACATGAACAATCGAAGGGCCAACGTCGGCAAAATTCCTTGTATAATACCTTTCTATCGTCAATTGAAATGACTCTTTCATCACAGAAAGATGACATCGTAACTCATGAAGATGAAAGATAAATCATCTCAATAATCAATCAACGAAAACGAGAGAATATAAAAGATGAATCATCTCTTGATCATCAATAAACGAAAGATAAAACTGTGAACGAGAAACTCACCCGTCAACCAAGAAGAAGTAGCTAACAGTTTCACGAGAAAATCGAAACCGGGGATCTTCGATAAAGTGGCCAAATTCATGATGCCAGATAAGAAGGCGACGGGTACGGGCCAGAATAAGAAGAGTGCAATGATGAGACCGATGGAAGCGATGGCTCCAACAGTTCTCACGTGTGCTCCTCGGTTGACGTTCTTCCAGATGATTGAGTCTGCGTCCTTTTTTTTGCGATCAGTCGGTGGAGAGAGGAGAGTGGACTCACCGGTGCCATGGTAACGGATAGACTCCATCTGTGTCTGCGCCGTGTCAGTCGATGTGATGATGATGATCATCATGTCCGTGATGAGATGCTCGTCTCGATGATGACAATGTTCAATCTTCATTCACCTGTGAATCGTCTGAGATGCCATGACCGCCGCAGGTGCTCTCCTGAATACGGCAAACGCCAACGGGGTCACCTTCTTCTCGTTTTCCCTCACTCCTTCTCTGTCTCTCGTTCAGCCATCATACTAATCCACATACACTATCATTTACCTCGCTGCATCGATCTTTCTAAGCAACTCTTGTTTCTTGATCGTGTGGAATTCTTCAGAGTCCATCTTTGGTCCACACAGACTCTCCTTGTGAGTCAATCTCTCTTCTCCTTCCTTCTTCTCCTGGGAAGGGTGAGTCCATCTACAACGTTGTAGATGGAAGTCACCGCGTTGTAGTCGATGGCGATCTGGAGGTTGTTCGATACGACGGAATATTCCTCTTGTAATTCTCGGAGTTTGGCCGCGGAAGGCACCATGACGAGAGCTCCAATGCTTCCTGTCTCTCATCAGTCATCGCGATCACCATCATCATCATGATCTTCAGAATGTGAGAAGATGATCATCACCTGCCGAGTGGATTCTCTCCATGGCGGGAAGTAATTTCTCTTCCGATCTCAAATGGACGCTGACCTGATCGCATCGTCAGAATCCATCATGTTAGAGTGTTCCATGTCCCCACGTCTTTGATGAGCGCGGTCGACCTTCGAGTGCGGTGCTTCTGAGAATCTCTGATGGCTAAAAGGGAGCTGAGAGATGCATACTTGTACATGAAGAACCATACGGCGAAGGTGGTGAAGATGGTCAAGATGAGAGGAGCGGCGAGGACGTTCGACTTGGCTTGGAGGTTAGACATGGTCACCACGTCTAATCCCATGACGTAGCCACTGATGTCCGGGGCCAGTTTGCTATTCTGGAAGACGTGAGTGATTGGAAATGGTAGCGGTGGACTTACGGATCCCAATGTGTAGATACCCATCAGGAGTGGGGAGTTCATCAGAGTGAGAGCTGCAAACAAGAAGGCGGCATATTTCAGAAACTTGAGATATAATACCTAGGTCATGTCAACTAAAGATTGGAAGATGGTGGGTCACCGTCTCGAGGCCAGCGTGATTGGGAAGCATGTATGCCTCTTCATTGTAACGGAGGACGTACATAATCCAGTTGAACCATCCCTTCGATTTGTCATAATCAGGTCTAAAAATGTCTCTTCCTTGACTGTATGCAATTCAGAAGACGTCGATGGATCTGTATGTTCACTTGGTGGTGAAGATCTTTCTCATAAAGTATCGAGGAAACTTCTTCCTGAGAAGAACAGCCAAGATAAAGAAGACAACCGCAGTCGCTCCGGTGATAATGATGGTTGTGTACAGAAGAGACGGAGCCCCGCTGACTTGCATGCTATCGTCGCTCATCGTGTTTGTGTTCGTGTAGTGTGGTGTTGATCGTTACCGTCTCTTGGTTCAATACGAGGGCTGTGGTCCCCAACTCTGGCACTGAAAAGAATAGATAGATTGAGCCTTAGATCTATTCAGAGACGGAAGAATTCGGTGAGATATCGCGTCCCAAGGCGTTCCATGTGATACTATGCGCCAGCAAAGGTATTCCATGAAAGACAAATTCTCCGTGTGTTACTCAGTCAATCAGGCGAGGGTAATAAACTCACATAAAGCTGGTCGTGTGTTACAGGATCCGCTCGTTTTATCGGGGAGAAGAATAGAAACTGGCGGCATATGGAGACGAAGACTTCTACACATGAGGGTGTTTCTGTGTTTCTATTGAGCGGTAATGATGGGGGCGCACCTCTGTGTGCTCAACTCGGCAATGACAGTTGTTGAAAGACTACCTTTCACTGTCATCTTGCGTATCACCGCAAGCCAGCGTGATCAGACATACCTAATGCATTATGGTCCACTGTACAAAACTGTCCACTGGATTGCGGTAATACGGGATTACAGTGTAGCCTAGAGCTATGTGTGTACGATGGCCCTCCAGAACAGTCGAAAGTGATCTGACATAAAATTCATTGCGTGGGACATCGGCTTTTTTCTCACACTCGTTTCGAGACTAAGAATCTCGCAAGCGTGTGCGTGTGAATCGATTGACGGTCTGATCAGGCAATCACGACGAGGACCACAGCGATATGCCAGCGACTTGACTTTTTCGAGACGGGGTGGTGACAGGAGTCTCGTCAGTGTCTTCTGACTGTTTTTGTCATTCTTTGAATCTTCGACCGAAGAAGCTCTTCCGGACGAATACAAACGAGAAAGAAGAGCAATCGACAGACACGATGGCACCTCAGACTATCGGATCGTATCTCGCCTTCATCCCCTTCATCCTCTCCCTACTGGCGGGCACGTCTCTCCTCATTTTGATGATGTTCAATTTGTTCTTCGCGGCATTTGCAGCACCCTTCCTCGTCTGCAGCTTCATCTTGTTCTTCTATGTCCGAGGCCTCAGAATCGCGTGTAGGACGACAACACCGGTGAGGAGCAACATTAGATACCGTCTGTCTGACGATTTCATCAGATCACCACTGGAACCATCATTCTGGCCGTCTTATCCTGCCTCGTGATGGCGGTCGGTTTCGCTATAGCTGGATGTCTTTGGGTATTTGGCAATGGAATGAGCTCCAGCGGATGTGGACAGCTGCAAGGTTCACAGAGAGAGCAATGTAACGACTGGCACCGCAATCACCAGTGGGACTTCCTCGCTGTCATTCCAGCTTGGATCGTCTTCTGCATCTTGGTCGTTCTTCCACTGGTACTGGTGATGCGTCACGTGAAGAGGTGCCAGAGTGATGCAGCGATGCGTCCTCTGTATACTGTATAAATAGAGAGCCGTCGTCTTGAAATATCAAAGAGCTCGTTCTAAGCTTAGAACGTTTCAGATGGCTGATTCGATCATGTGCTGAGAGAATTCGCACGCGACTAAATCTGTTGAGCGAATCGCTCCGAAGAAAGGATACCCTGAAGATGAGATGTAAAAGCTCGAAATCGAAAGAAAACACAACACCATCGCAATCATCCACGACGACCTCCATGCAAACCGACGTTGAAGAGTCGTTAATCGATCTCGATTTTCGAGACATCTCTCCGTCTGAGATCGGCCAGATGGTGAAAGATATGCCCAATCGTCTTAGACAGGGAACGATGCAAGGGAAGAACTGGATCATATCTAAGGTACAGTCGAAAGAGTGAAACTGATGGCAGATCTGATTGGGACACAGATCTTGGACGTATCATTCTTAAATCTACACGTGACATACTTTCTCATCCTCGGTTTCTTGGGATCGATCATACTCTTCGTCTTTGAATTGAACAACACAAACATTTCGTATGTAGATGCCTTTTTCATGTCCTTCTCCTCCGTATGCTCTGTCGGTGAGCACATCAGAATCTCATCTACCCTTTCACATCCATCTCAACTTAATCTGATCATCATCCAATCAACCAGTCCTTCCATCTTGCAACGTGCAGCATCTCCATCTGATCTCCCACGAGGTCTCTCCACCGTAGAAATTCATCCTCTCCATTACGCGTCTCAGATCATCTTGTTCATCCTCTTTCACCTGGGTGGTAGTGTCTTCACGACACTGGGAGTCCTCATCGTTCGTCGACATTTCTTCCGCAAGCGATTCATCTACGGTGACCTCAGTGACCTACCCCAGACCGTGAGTCCCAAACCTTTGTGCCGTCGCAAATGTTCGTGACGCCGGGGTAGGTACAGATCGAGGGGGGTGTAGCGCAAGTAGATGCAGTGAGGTCTGAATCTACACCGCGGCGATCGATAGACAGAAGAGTTTCAAATGAAATCCAGTCCAGAGCCACCACACCCAGAGTGAGACTATTCCGCGACATTTCTCGGAATATTCACGAAAATTTCGACAGATGCTCCCGCCTCCCCCGGCCTCCGTTGTAGATGACGTGAAGATCCACGAAGTAGAGTACGTATCACTTTCTAGATTGATGTACATCGTGGTGGGCTATATGATCACCATCTACACCACATCTATCATCCTCCTCTGCATCTGGTCGTGTGAGTCCGTCGACGTCGACTTTTCCCGGATTTTTCTGACCCTTCCAGACACGGACCGTGACGCCGTGGCCGGGTTAGAGATGGATGGTGTGAATCCTTTCTTCTTCTCCGTGTTCGAAACTTTTGCTGCGTTCAACAATGCGGGACTCACGCTTACGAAAGAGAACGCTGTGCTCTTTCATCGCTCGAGGTGAGATATCGCATCTGCGAAAAAATGCGCATCTGCGAAAGAGCGCATCTGCGAAAGAGCGCATCTGCGAAGGAGCATCTGCGATTTTAAGAGCTGATGTGACGTAGGTTCTTCTTACTGTGGATGTGTCTATTGATCACACTGGGTAACACTGGTTTCCCGATAGCCCTTCGTTTCATCGTCTACCTCTTCCGGTGGATATCGCGGAGAATTCGCGGAGAACTCACGTTACGTAGACGCTACTCTTCCACCCCTGCACCGTACAAGATTCTATTGGTACGTCCACGTACGTTGTTTACTCATCTTTTTCCCGCCACGGAGACGAAAATTCTGACGATCACTTGGCTGTTGATCACGACCACTCAGGTGCGTTGTAGATGCATGATGTAACGTCTCTTTAATGGATGACATCAGATGGTGGTGATGTCAGTGTTGGGCGGCAGAGGTACAGCGTTTGATGGTATGTCAACTTCAGATCGGTGAGTCTACAACCAGCCACGTCTTTTAGTGCATTTCGGGGAGGAGATGATTTAATCATATTTATTCTTTCGACAGAATCTTGAATTCATTTTTCATGAGCGTTTCAACCAGAACGGGCGGCTTCAATTCCGTCGCGGTCGAGCAATTGGGAGGAGGTATTTCAAATTTCAAATATCCCGCCAAGTTAACGGTCTCTAGGTGTCCTCGTCTTGTTTGTTGTCTTCATGTACATCGCAGCTTACCCTTTTGTCGTCGCACTCCACGGCTCGGCCGTTTTAGAGTCTGATGAGTTTGTAGATGATGATGATGAGGCCTCTAAGGTGCTCCGTCTTTCTCTTCGAATCTGACCTCACAGGTACAACGCGATGCTTACACGGGGATGCGTCTCAAATCTGCGCCGAAAGCTAGGCGCGGGATGCGAAGTCTCGTCAACGCCATATCTTTTCACACGCAATCTCTCTTCTTTCAACACATCGTTTGGCTCATTGTAGTTTGGTTCTTGGTCACCGCAGTGGAGAGTCAAAAGTGATGACGTGTGTGTGACGTATGATGACGTCATCACAGGATCGACACCGAATTCTCCGTGGCTTTTCGAGCCATATTTGAGATCGCGTCTGCGTACGGTACGGTCGGGCTATCGATCGGTGTGGGCTACACTTCTTATTCGGGGGTCTTGACTCCCTTTTCAAAATTTCTCATCGTCACGGTCATGTTCATCGTGAGTCGATGTGATGGAGGGGACGATGCTGATGATGAAACAGGGGAGACACAGAGGACTCCCTAGTTCTTTGGATCCTGCCATCAATCTGTATCAGAAACCGAAGAAGAAGGAAGATGAGACGGCGATATGAACTGTAGAGACGGAATCTCTCGATAGAAGCGAATGAATTCACGTCAGAATGATGAGAAGTAAAATAGTGCGATATCCAGATAGAAGGATTCTCTTCTGTTTCTGATAGGAGATGAGGACTTGATAATAGACGATCACCACGAGTGGAAGTGTTAGTGTTTCTGCTCTTCCGCTCACCACAAAAGAGCAGAAGAGCGCAAATGGAGGAATTCATTGGTGATGGACAAGATGAAATAGCAGGCTTTTACAGGTATTTACATTATCATCATATTGACAGGACGAAGGCTATAACCATCACAGCGAAACTGAATACTGCTGCTTCTGGACCGTCCGCCATATCGTGTGGGAGTGTATGTCTGTTAAGAAGGTAGCGGATCAAATCGGTGTGACTACCGATGGTATAGAATTAGGTCTGCGCGAGGCAAAGATGTGGTTGTTGCTGTCCCTTCAAAGTGTGAAGATGTTGTGATGCCGCGTCGCGATATCTGGTCGGACTCGAGTGTCAGGAATTCTTCTGTTTCCTGGATCTAGGAGATCCCCTCACGCCACCTCAAGCGGATGATCTATCAGAAGCTGATACGCACAGCTTCTTGGAAGGCGTGTGATGTACCACATCAGTTAGAGGCGATGATAAATTGAGGACTGACGATCTAAGATATATAACACAGGATACAACTGCTTGTCAGTATTCATCACAACATGAGTGGTAGTCATCAACACAAACCTACGTGATCGAATTTCTGCTCTTATCCTGATAAAGAAATTTATGTACACACCGACGAAGAATAGAAATATAACCACCAACAGTCGCCACCGACGCATCTCAGGCGAAGAAGGAAGATATAAACCCCTGTGTTTATTTGAACCCTCGATTAGTATACATTCGTCTTCGTTTAATACTGAATCAAATGATATAATATATGACGATTGGGACACAGTCACTTCTAGACCCTCACCTTCTGACTCTGGAAATACTTGACTAAATTCGTCGGTTAGATGTGTGATCTTGGTGGGATCAGCCCCGCAACACCACGAAAACACGTTTCGGAAATTTTCGAAAGACATGTAGCAAAAAGATGAGCAGATGAAACATCTTCTGTCACAAAAATACCACCTCCGTTCTCACACGACTGGCATGAGAAGGTCCCACAGTCTCCCTCACAGAGTGTATACTCATTTTATAAATATCTCATCATCACATTGTGTTACGATCAGTCTGGAAACCATTGCGTCATGGATAGATCGTACAGAGGATTCGTCAACTCCGGATGATTCGACATGATCTGACCCAGGGAGGTGTACGGCGTCTCATCTTCCCAATGATCTCCCACGTATCCTTCTAACGTCTTTCTCATGCGATTGTGCCTGACTCTTCCCCTTTCATCGACCCACGATAACTACGTCGGTCACGCGACGTCCATCTCACATTGCATCACACCGTCATCACTTCTCGGTCTCCACGTGAGCTGCCTCTAAAGATGAATGATCCTCTTGGACGTCCGAAGAGGGTTGTATTCGCTGCACCGACACGCATCGCTCCATAGAAACACCTTTGAAAATGATGTTCATCCCGATCGAAGGGGATCATGCTCTTATAAACCTGCCATCGTCAGAGGAGTGGTATTCTGAATTCAAGCCACCTGATGCCACGTGCATTCTGCGCTGGGAAGGATGACAATGTCGAAGTCACGCCCACACAGCTGCCGCCACAGTATCGGACGTTTCAGCATCTCGTTCCACCTGTTCTTCTTGTTTAATGTCTTCTGTATCAATCATGGTGACAAGACGATCACCTCCGATTCAAGGATGCAAGATTGCAGACCGAATGGATGTCACAGAAGGTCACGATGACCAATTGCACATCCACAGGTAAATCGTCCATCGAAGTGACATCATCACCGTCACCATCGCAATGATGTCCTTCCGCCCTCTCCTTCTTTCTGGACAGATCACTTCCGCCAGACAGGAGCCTCTTCAACAGTCTCTGTCCTCTCATGCTCTTTGCCTATCGGTTTCGGAAGAAATGTGCCTGCGTGATGCAATATATATTCCATCCTATGTCCTCTGTTCTGAGTACCTCCACCGCGAAGTGTAGTCGAAATTTACTCATAGAACCACTTCATCCTATCTCAACACATTCCTTTGTATCTATGAAACGTATCTCTGCATCCACACCAGACGATGGAGGATTGCATCACACCGCACCGCCACGCAACACAACATCACGATGACATCACATCACGCTATTCCAATCCATCTCACACAACATCATGATGCATCTCGTCCCATCACATCGCCACGATGGTGAACATGAAGACTTGAATCTACATCAAATGATCGTAATTTATCTAATGGTCCAATATTCTGAGGTTACCAGAGACAACCTTGTTCTCCAAAATGGCTCCGTCGGGGATGTCGATACGGTTACCGTGGTTCGCCACGATGATGACTGTACCCTGCACATCCATCAGCCACCATCATCATCACCATCGTCTAAAGACACGATCATGATGTGGATCGTCTCACCCTCAGCGTGACCTTCGAGCCGATGTAGACGTCTCCAGAGACGGTCAGCTGATCGAGCTCTAAGATATCGGGGATGCTCTTGATTCTGCGGCTGTAATCGGACACCTTCTTAAATTCCTCTCCCAAGTTGACGAGGGGAACCGTTGGGTAAGGTCGCTTGGGGTTCATGATGAGATAACCGTTCGTTAAATCGTATAAATTGGATTGCACGACGAAGAGATCTACAACGAGTCAGTGGCCGGTTGTAGACGGACGGTCACCTCCGACGGCCTTCACGGGAAGGAAACGGCTTCTGGCGACGTTGACTCCCTTTGCATTGTCAAAGAATTGGATGGCGGCACCAGCGGCTGTCTCGAGCTGGATGACATCCTTTCCCAGGGCCTTCTTTGGGTTAACGATGACGTCGACGTCCCTCATGCGATTTTCGGCGTTGAGTCTCGCGATAGCCTTGAGGTTGATCCACATGTTGTTCGTGTTGAAGATCTTGAACTTCTTGATGGACTTGAACTCGTCGACCTTGGAGGGAGGGCATTGAGCGATTTCGAAGAGCTTGGCCTTTCCTTCGTATTCGATGATGGTTCCTCCCTTGACATCACTTCTGGTCTTGTCGGTGACCTGCATAGAGGTCGGTGTGAGATGACGAGATGATGCATCACCTCCATGATGTACTCGATGTTCTCATCGGACATAAACTTGAGGATCTCCCAATCTACGGTAGCTCCCAAGTTGTCGATGTTGGAGACGAAGACGTACTCTCTTCCCTCGGCGATGAGCTGATCGAGGAGACCGCTGTTCTGCAGGGCTCTGTAGACGTCACCGTGTCCGGGGGGGTACCTGTGACAAGTCAGATCGATGGAGATGATGGACAATGTGAAATGTGATTTGCAATGGAGGATGGAGATGATTACCAGTGTTCGAGGTGACCGACGGGGTCCTCGGGGAAGGGGAGGAGGGAGTCCTTGAGGATACGGGGGAATCTGCTCTGGTTGAAGTTGAGGATTCTGGCCTTGATGTTCTTGTACTTGTTGATGATCTTCAACGTCTCGCTGTGGGTGTTGAAAGAGTTCATCAGGATGAGAGGAACGTCGACCTTGGAGGATGAATCAGAATGACGAATGGAAAATGGATGGAGGCAAAATGAGATGGAGGACAAACCTTGTAGCGGTTGTTCAGATCTTCGATCTGTCCGACGGTGAGATCCAAAAAGGAGAGCTCAGAGTGGACTTCAATGACGGACTTGGGTCCAGTGCAACCCATAGAGGTACCCAGACCTCCGTTGAGCTTGAGAACGCACAGCTTCTTGGCCATCTCTGTCGATTCTCGATTAGAATGGTCGAATAGAGGATGGTATATGGAAGAGGGCGGAAGAAAATTCACCTGGGATAGACTCATCAGACACCTTGGCAAGGTTCTTGTGGGGAACGACCAAGTTGTCTCTGGGTGGCTACATTTTACGTCAGGTCCACATACAAAAATGAAGATGGAAGGTGAAGCAGGTGAGACAATAGATCGAAAGAATACACACCTTGATCTTCTCCCAGTCGATCTGCTTTCCCTTGTTAGACTTGAAACGTCTGAACAACTCGAGGTAACCCTCCATCTCGGCATCGAAGAGGTTTCTCTCCTTCTGATCGGTGAACTTGGCAGAGAGAGCCTGGAGAGCCTTGGATAATGCGAGCTCCTGAGTGTCGATAGTCTTCTCAGAGAAATGAGCTAGACGGTCAGTCTTGTCGGCGTATTGGACTCTGGCCTTGGCGGGGTCTTTGAGGGCTTCCATTGTGTGATGTCTCTGTGTGCTGCTCGTGAAAATACGGCGGCTGTCGTCGGCAACGTGGGAGATCGAAAACTGGCCGAAAACTTAACATTATCTGGTTACGTAAATCCCAAGTAGAACTCCGGGACTGCACCCCTTTCCGTGGACTATAGAAGATGAGCACATCATCTCATGGATTGGACTTCGTGTCGATTATCTGTCGATTTGGAGGATGCAGAGACGAGGTCTGAGATGAGATGGATGTGACAAAGATGGTGTCGATGAACGCTCGAAAGGTAGGGAAGATATTCTGGAGAGGATATTTATAATAGATCGCGTCTGTGCAGCGACTTCATGATCAGGGCGCATCGGAACGCTCTCGTGTCGGATAAAAATGCGACAGAGAAACCGACCGATTATCGGTAGATTTTCGACCCGCTCACACTATGGGCAAATCCAGCATGATGCTATCACCCAGGGATCGCATTACCTCTAATCCCTCTGTCATGCATGATCCAGCGGTTCACGGTCGACTCTCGAAACAAACTCAAGTGTTCCATTTTTTCGATCAAAATGCGATCGCGGTGCACCGCGATCACACACACAACAAAGAATGTGCACAGGACACAAGAAGAAGACAACCGTTTCATCTGATGCTTTATATCATTAAAAAGCGCTGGTGCTCTCGTAGAGGGGATTTTTGACGTCCGGGTTCTCGGTGTAGAGAGGGTTATCCACCACACCGGCGTCCGCAAAGTCCAGCATGCTGCCAAATACCTCCGTAGGTGGTTTCCTGATGAGTCTGGCCACGGCAGCGACGGCAGCACCTGCCACGGCGGCACCGGCGGCAGATCCAACGCCGATGGTCCAAGTCAGACTTCTAGAAGATGAGGCGGGGACCGTCTCCGTCTGAACGGTGACGTTGCACGTGGCATTTGCGGTGAGAGAGGAGACGTTTCTGAGATCGACATCTGCTCCATCACCGAGATCATCGACGAGCCAAGACACTTGGAAGGTTCCAGATTTGGCGGGAACCAACTCGAGCGTGGAGAAGATTGACCTGAGGCCTTCCTGAGTCGACTGGCAGCGAACGGACGCGTTGTAGAAGGTGCAGGGGGATACTTTCATCTTGTTCAAGGCGGGAAGCCTGAGAGTGCCGGCTGTTTCGTCTGATAGAGTGACTGTGACGTTGAATTTGATACCGCTGGCGTCGGGGTCTCCGAGGGTGAGGGGAGGTAGGGGGAGCGTGGCGTTCAGCGTGGTGGTCAACGACTCGTTGACCGATACGTACGGGGCCTCGTTGATGTTACGTACTCGAATCTGGAAGGGTAACAAGTTGGATGGGGCGGCGTAGTCGTCACGCAGAACAAAAGAAGGTGCGGCGTACAACTGTTTCTCGTCAGGATACTGAATTTCGACGAGTTTTCTCACCAGGCGAGAGGTGTTGGCCACGGGTACGAAGAGCAAATTCCACACGGCAGCAGTCGAGTTGACGTAACTGGGAGAAATCACCGAGTTTTCCGTTCCCAAGAGGGTGCCCCTCTGACATTCTTCCGTTGTTCCGTTGTCGCAAGTGTAGAGTGATCCCATCTGTACGTACTTGGTGATACTGGCGGTCAACGAGGTCAACGGTGAATCCGTGTCCGTTCCCACGAGCGTAATGACCGCCTCCGTGTTCTTCCACAGAGTGATAAATGTGGCGGGAGAAATCAAGGCGGGGGCGGCGTTGACGTGGATGACGTCAACTGTGACGACATAGACGGAGGTGAGGTTCTGCTCGTCCGAAATTTCGATGGAAAATCGGGTGAAATTGACTCCGTAGCCGGTGGAGGGTGGGGTGTATCGCAGTACGTTCGTGTTGCCGGATAATAAAACGGGGACCGTTGTAGATGGACCGAAATACTGCAAGGTCGCCCCCGTTTCGGAATTGAGGAGGGAGACGTTACCGTTGGTGGGTGCATCTACAAGCTTGTAGATCAATCTGGATGCGGGGGTGATATCATCCAGACCGTTGAGGGTGAGTGTGACGGGGGAGCCCTCGTACGTAACCAGGTGGGTGGGGAACAGTCCCGTGGGAGGCGTAGATTGTAGGGTGAGACGTACGTACACGGTGGACGGTCCATCAGTTGTCCTTCCAAAGATATCGGTGGCGGTCAAGTTGAACTCCTCGGCGAATCCCGACGTAAGTCCGGAGGGTCCGACGTAATAGAGAGGGGTGAACTCGTCGTAGAAAGTGGCTCCCGATGTGAGACAATTGGACAATTGAGAATCCAAGCAGATCCTCCCCTGAGTGGGGCTGTTGAGCTGCACGGTGAGCGTACCCGGTCGATTACTGTGGTCCGTAACGTTTGCGTAAAATCGGATTACATTCTTTACGTCTCCAGACAGTGTTGTGGGTCCTGCCGTGGGAGCCGCTCCGGGGTTGGCGACGTAGATATTCGCCGCGTACGTCGGAGAATCTTGCTTTCCGTTCGAAAAGTGGAACGAGAAGGAAGTCAGAGGTGAACCGCTCGTGGCCAGAGGTGAAGCGTAAGTCAGGTACTTGTTCCACTGATCTTGGGATAAGGCGAGAGAATTCCTCTTTGTCAACAGGATCGGCAGGCCCGTGGGGCTCATTAGATCTCCCCACTGTGGTAACGAGTCTATGTAGAGGGTGAGGGGTAGGCCTTGTGGATCGTTCGCGCTGAATTTGTCGACAGAAAGGCTGTCGCCGGCGTTCAAGAAGAGGTCGAAACCTTGTCCGGCGGGAGGCAGGATGACAGCGGTGACGTTGATCTGAGCGGTCAGGAGGGCGGAGACTGTACCGGTGGGGTCGACAAGTCTGTACTTGAAAATGTCGACACCGTTGAAGGTCTGGGGGGGCACGTACGAGAAGGAGAAGGTGGTGGTGGGTGGGTTGACCGAGTTGTCGACGTTGTTTAGAGAATAGACCAATCGGCTGCCGGAGGTGAGGGAGGTACCGTCCGGGGTGGAGAGGGTGCCATGGCTCGTTGTAGTGGACAGGATCAAGGTCAATTTACCTCCCTGAGTTCCATCCTTGTCTGTTGCCGTGACGGAGAAATTGAGGGCAATTCCTCCGGTGGCGGACAGAACGACTCCCTGGTCGAATCTGGGTGTCACGGTGTAAGGCGGCCTGGATGGTGCGGCAGTTACCGTGACCGTTACGTTGGATGACGTGGCGTTCGATGCGTCGAGAGCTTGCAGGGTGAAGCTTCCCAGGGGGCCCACGATGTAGTCGTCAAAGGACAGAGTGAGATCCGTGCTGCTGCGGGAAGACAGTCCCGAGGCCACATCGTAGAAGCCGTAAGTCAAAATTCCGGCGGAAACCACGTTGAGGTCGGTGGAGGTTCTTCCCAGGAAAAATCCGGTTACGTTCTTCGTGGGAACGGAGAAGAGTCTCAAAGTCTCAGAGTCTCCGTTATCTGAATCGAAAATGTTGGCCGTGATGGAGCAGCTACCGCCGATGGGGCAGACGACCGAGCTGACGCTAGAGAGGCTGGGTGGATGGTTGACCGCGTTGACCAGTACGTTCACGGTACGTACGGCGGAGTTGGAGCCGTGAGGGTCGGTGACGTAAACGGAGAAAGAGTCCGAGCCGGTGTACGCACCCGCGGGTACGTACGTTACGTTCCAATTGGAAGAATCAACCCCGTTGAAATTTCCGGGAGTGTTCGCCGAATAAGGCAGCGTCGATCCGGCCGTGAACGTTACACCTCCCACGTACAACGTACCGTACGTCGGAGAATTGCTGAGGGTCAAGTTGAGGTTCTGTCCCTCTCCACTGTCTTCGTCCGTTGCCGTGACGACGATTGCGATACCGATGGAAGACTCTTGGTAGGTAACGAATGACGTGGTAGAGTCCGAGGGGTAGACGATGGCGGGAGGGTGATTGATTGGGGGTGGGGGTGGAGTGGATGTGGTGGCTGGGGTGGTCGTCGATGATGTGGATGCATCAGAGGTGGATGATGTGGATGCATCAGTGGTCGATGATGTGGATGCATCAGTGGTGGATGATGTAGATGCATCAGAGGTGGATGATGTAGATGCATCAGTGGTCGACGATGTGGTAGCTGCATCAGAGGTGGAGGATGTAGATGCATCCGATGTGGTGGATGATGTGGATGCATCAGTGGTCGATGATGATGTGGATGCATCAGAGGTGGATGATGTGGTAGCTGCATCAGAGGAGGAGGATGTGGATGCATCAGTGGTCGACGATGTGGTAGCTGCATCAGAGGTGGATGATGTGGATGCATCAGTGGTCGATGATGTGGTAGCTGCATCGGATGTGGAGGATGTCTCAGAAGAGGATGTCTCAGTTGATGAGGTGGATGATGTCTCTGTGGATGAGGTGCTGGTCACATCCGTGGACGATGTGCTGCTGGTGGGATCCACAGTGGAAGATGTCGTCAATGCATCCGATGTAGAGGACGATGTGGTTGATGATGAGGTCGATGCATCCGATGTGGTGGACGATGTCGTCGACGATGATGTGGTGGACGATGTGCTGGATGATGTGGTGGACGATGTGCTGGATGAGCTGGACGATGTGCTGGATGATGTGGTGGACGATGTGCTGGATGATGTGGTGGACGATGTGGTAGGTGGGGCAGGTACAATGGATGCCTTGACGTTGATGTTGATCGTCTGAGAGGCTTGACCTCCGTACGCATCGGAGATACGCAGGGACAATTTACCCGCGAAGGGGTTCGTCAGGTAGCTGATGTTGAGGGACAAGCTGTAACTGGCCTTGATGGGTCCTGCGTCGACGATTTTGGCGGGAACAGAGGGTACCACGGCCGAGGCGAAGAGTACAGTCGAGTTGACGAGTTGTAGATCGTCGATGAATACGCTGACGTTGTCGTTGATGTCTGGGTCTTGTACCGAGAAGGGGAGGGCACACAGGCTGTCGGCAGAGCATTGTAGATTGACGGGTGCCGTCAGGGTGGGAGGTGTATCGACGAAGGGCACGATCAATTGGACCTGTCCGGTTGTAGATCCAGATAATACGTCGGTGAAAGTGTAGGACAGGGTGAAGTTTCCGACTGTACTCGATCGGCTGTACGTGAAGGTGTAGCGAGAAGTCAAGTCCACGGGGGAATTGAGAGAAGTTGGCACGGTGTAGACCGAGTTGGGTGGTAAGACCGTACCATCCGAGGTAGTGAGCGTACCGTACGCCGGAGTCACGATGCTCAGCGACAACTTCTTTCCTTGCGTTCCGTCCACATCAGAGGCCACCAGCGTGAAAGTCGTTGACCCGTTGACCGTTGTCGACGCCAAGTTATTCGTCGACAATGTGGGGTTGTTGTTGGGGGATACAGATACGTACACAGTGACCGGATCGGATGCCATGTTGTAACTGTCGACGGCTGACAGCTGGACGGTTCCGATGCTTCCCTGGGCCGTGTCGTCCGTGCTGAGAGTTACGTAACCAGACGTACCGGGCTGCACGGTGGGGGTCAGTGTGGCAGCTCCGTTGGTGGTCACGCTCGTATTCGCTCCTCCGTTGAGGCTGTAAGTGGCGGTGGCGTAGCTCAGGCCGGTCGTCAAGGTAACAGTCTCGGTGTCTGGGCTGTCGACGTCGACAACGGTGAAGGGTATGGTGCATTTACCACCGATGGGACAGGTGACGTCAGAGGGGGCGTTGAGTGTGGGGGCGTGGGGTGCAAACTGTACGGCCACTGTGACGTAGGCGAGGGCCGATTGCGACCTCGCGTTCTGAACGTAGTAGGAGAAGCTCGTGTTTCCCACGAAATTTCCGGTGTAGAAGAGTACGGTACGGTCGTAGGCCACGTAGTAAGGTGAGATGTCGTACGAGTTGGGATCGGTCAACCTGCCGTTGCCAGGCAACGAATTGATCAGCACGGAGGGGTAGTTCGATGTCTTGGGCACGTTGGTTGCGTAATTCGAAAAGTCGATGACATTCGGTTGGCTTCCTTGCTGTACGACCAGGGTAATGTTGGACGCCTGGGGTGGATAATAGACGGGGGCCACGACGAATGTCACGTTGTAGACGGTGGAGTAGGCACAGCCGTCGTAGAGAACGAAGGACAGGGTGGCGTTTCCGTTAAAGTACTGATTTCCCAGGAACGAGTAGGAGAAGNGGCACGTTGGTTGCGTAATTCGAAAAGTCGATGACATTCGGTTGGCTTCCTTGCTGTACGACCAAGGTGATGTTGGAGGCCTGGGGTGGATAATAGACGGGGGCCACGACAAATGTCACGTTGTAGACGGTGGAGTAGGCACAGCCGTCGTAGAGAACGAAGGACAGGGTGGCGTTTCCGTTAAAGTACTGATTTCCCAGGAACGAGTAGGAGAAGGTGGTGTAGAAGGTATCGAGGCTGGCCCTCGTGTTGTTATCTACAACGGTCACGTTTCCTTGAGAGGGTAACGTCACGAACTTGAGCTGGAAGAGAATGAGTCTCGTCGTAGATCCACAATAAAATAGAATAAATGTCACCTTGAATTGATTTCCATCGGAGTCGCTGCCGGTCAACTTGAAGGGGAAGGGTGAGTCTTGCGTTGGAAAGAAGACAGTGTTCTTGCTCTGAGGGGGATGGTTCATGTCTACAACGATGGACTGTGTTCCCCAGCCCCAAACGCTGCAAGTGATAGAGGGCACCTGCAGGCCCAGAGTGAGCGCGGCTTGAACGCTCGCGGAGTTTCCAAGGGAGAGGTTGAGATTCAATCCCGCGGAGATGCCGAGGAGGGGTGTGTTCAAAAGCGAGGATGTACTGTTGAGAGCCGTCGTACCACCTGTCGCACGTCATCACGGAGATTCCGCGGTGATTCCTCACTGTAACACTTGACTCGGAGGAGGGTAAAGAGGTTGGGCAGGTTGACGATGACTGAAGTACTCCAACCAACAGACAAGAGTCCACCTCCCAAATTGATCACCACACCCAGGCCGGTAGTGTCCACGATGTTCTGGTAGTATGGAGCCAGGGCGGGAGTGCATACGTACATTACGTTCGCTCCCAGGGGAATGAGGGAGCTGTAGTAGGGGGTGGGGTCGTCGCTGGGACGGTTCCTGGGAATGACCACGATGAGCTTGTACGTGTTTTTACGCCAGCCGATGGAGCTGGAGCCGCACTGGGCCAGGTTCGAAAAGAGCGGGAAACTTCCGGAGGTGCTATAATTAGACTGTAGAAGGCCCAGGGAAGCGGTCAGGTCGAGACCGACCGAGGTGAGTGGTCCGTAGCTGCGGAAGCTGCGAACGCGTGAGTACGTACGTCTACAACGAGACATCACCTGTTCAGAGAGGCTATGGCCATTCGACTGCCAGGGTAGACACCCACGAGTGACGTCAGCAGAAGGGGTGCAGATAGAACCAGATCCGCCAGATCTTGAATGGGGTTCGAACCGGAGTTATCGAATGCCAATAATAGATCCACGGCGGGTAATACGGGTAAATTGACTTTGAGACCCAGTCCCAAATTCTTTCCCGCCAGAGAAGCGTTGGCTCCCACGAATAGATTCGTCAAGATTGGGTTGATGAAGGAAGTGGGCGACAGGGTCACACTCTCTACGTAAGAGCTGTTGATGTAGGAGCTGCTGCAGTACCCGTTGGGTATGTCACAATTGACTCCCGTCCATCCTTTCTCACAGGTGCAGGATCCGTCTCCGTACTTTCCATCGTTGCACTTACCGTGAACGCAAGTGCAATTCGCACATTTGTTACCGTAATAGCCGGGACGGCAGCCCGAGCAGCGAGAGGCGGGGTCGAAACCGATGCTGAGGGAGATACAAGTGCAGCAGAGGAGAGGATTAAAGAGGATGGGGCAGACGATGCCTTGGACGAGAGAGCCGGAGCCGCAGTCTGTGGGAGTGATCTCGAGGGTGATGCAGAATTGGCGGGTTGTAGTCGGAGGAGAAGTGGCGGGTTGTAGAGCGCCGATGCAGATGGAGTTGGTGCCGGCGAGGGGCGTGGGCCAGTTGAAGGTGACCGACTACAACGCGTCAGTTGCGATTCAAACGAATTAAAATCTCGTCCACCTGAGGGTTCTTGCAGTTGAGCGTGGGACACTTGACCGGGCTCGTTGTAGACAGACTGGCCCCGCTGGGAAGTGAAGATGCGAAGATCTGCACGGCGTTGCCCATCACCGTATCGTCCGCCACAATGGTGAACGTGAGGGGGCTAGATGTGTTTCCCAACAGCTTCAGAGGAGAAGTCAAGAGGGACAAGAGGTTCGTCCCGGCCGATAAGATGACTGGGTTCGAGAAGCCACAAGTGCCGGAGCCCCCGCAGCACTGCGAGTTGGCCGTGCAGCTCGCTCCGTTGTTATTGAAGAGGAGGCTGGTGCAGATGCAGGCACCGACGGGAGTAGAAACGTTGACGAGATAGTCCACAGAGACGGAGCTGAAGCTGTCGTAGAGGATGTGCTGCAGCTGATAGACGCCGGGTGAGGTCAACTTGGAGGCATCGAATGTGACCGAGCCGCCGGGCGTGATGGTGTATAAGTTGCAGAGGCTGCCTGCATTACCGGCACCGACGGTCTCGGCTAAAGTGGATGGACGGAAGAACGCGGGGGTCGAGTTTGTGAATGGGATCTGGAAGGTGGCCGTTTGACCGATCTGGACCTGCTGGATGGGAATGGAGGTCGATGTGGGTGAGTTGATGAGGAGAGAGGCGGATGTGCCTGGAGGGTAGACGACTGCCTGAATGGAGGTGAGATGCAGGAGATATGGAGAATGCAGATGGGCTCACCTGACATTGGATGTTCCAGAAGGCGTTCGCGTTGTTCGTTAAGAAGTTGGGACGGCTGCCGCGATAGTGGGTGATGGTGTATGTGAGCGGGCGGTCTGCAATGGGAAATTGATCTGATGGAAAATGAGTCGTCTTCTTCAACGAGATGGTCGATGTGAGACGGAGGGGCAGATACTCACGTGACGTTGTGAATGATACGGTGATATAATCTAAAGCTATGTTGACACCGGTTACAACGCCGGCAGACAAGTCGTCCGAATCAGTGTATGTACCGTTGGTGTATAGAAGGGAATAAGAGGGGCTGCCGTCCAACAGGTTGATGTTGACGGAGGACCCCACAACGATGGAGTCTGGGAGGTTGAAGAAGCTCCTCTTGAAGGCGAATTGAGTCGTCACGACGATAACGTGAGGGTTGCTGTCTGATTCTCTCGCCCAGGAGATGGTAGCATAGCGAGCGGGGTTCGCTAACGTGCATCAGCTTCCACGTTCGCCTTCATTCGCTCACCTTCTACAGCTAAGAGTACAAGGGATAAGAATAGTACAACAGAGATGAGCTGCATGATGGGTTCGCTCTCTCTTTGCCTGATAAAGTATGTTTTTGCGGTTGCTGTTCGGCCGACCCCCTTAGCGTTTGTGCTAACAGTCGCTAGGGATCATGCACCACGGGACGTGCCAGAGCCTGACAGTCAGTGGGTACACAAAGCAGATTCGGATTTAACAAAAATATCCGTTGCCATCATTCTTCAACGACAGGTATCAGTTCAACGCTTGGAAGCCAATAGAATCACTCCCAATGCTTCAGCAGGAAGCATGGATAGAGGGCCCAAAGAGGTTTCGGCTGTGGCTGTGACATGTCGGCGCGTAAGGAGAAGTGTGTGGCGTCAAGAGGCAAGGCTGGACATGAGAATGTACGGTGGAAATTAACCTATGTAATGGTGGGCTCGCGTGGGCTCCTGCCGACGAGCATGGCAACAGATCGATCCTACCGCAGATGCATGGACACGACGTTTCTTTATAAATGTTTATACCGTGACGGATGATGGGAGTCTCCGTATTAAATTTGAATCTGCAGATCCGATTGGAGACTCTAGCGGCCGATTCAGCTGAGGTCGGTTGGGCTAAGAGGGCAATCAGGTTCTGAAATCATCTGGGTCGATGAGAAATGTCTTTGTGATGAAGGTGTGATGAAGAGCTATCGGTGGCACTTGATTGTAAAAGTGGAAGAAAAGGGTGTAGAAATGAGATGATCTACAATGAATAATTCGACCATTTGGAGTAAACGGAACGTCTTCAACATACATGACGACGATAAAGAGACAAGGGTCCCTCGTGGGATCAGGAAACCTGAGCGACAGAGTGCAACGTGTTGTCACCACGAGAAGAGGGGATGTTCTGGGTAAGGGAACCATTCTCAAGCTCGATCAGTACGCGAAGAAGTCACCCTTAGCGGATGGATTTCTTAGAAATGTGAGTTTGTGTGGAGATCCATTTCCATCTATCTTGAAATGGAGATTTCGAGTGACTCAAACGACACAGATCGTTCTGTCGGGTGCTCCCAACTTTCGTTCGGTAGAGAACGAGAAGGTGCAGCGGATCCATTTTGTCTCTCGGTTGATGTGCAATATAGGTATACGGAGTCGGACAACCCACAGAGTTCGGCATCGGTACAATCCTCAATCACATTCGTTACGGAGGAGACAGTGAGTTGATCCATCGAATGTAATTTTCAATCATCATTAGACACGACTCGCGAGGGAGAAGAAGGAAGTGAAAGCGGCAGCAACCGAGAGAAGAGAGTCGTGTGGATCAACATGAGAGAAGAGCCCATCCTCTACATCAACAAGAGGCCTTTCGTTCTTCGTGAACTAGACCATCCCACCATCAACATGGCCACTTATTCCGGTGATCATCTCATCACGATCACAATCGTCGTTCTTATCCTCATATTCACATGCTCATCATCATTGACAGGTGTTACGGCCTCATCCGTAGAAGAGATGGAAAATCGACTGAAAATCGACGTGTTGAAAGAGAGCCAGAATTATGGCGGGAACATCCTCGTCCACGATGAAATTGACGGAGAGATCATCCCCTGTTGGGAGTACATCTCGGAGAGTGAGTGTCTCGTTGTAGATGGAAGATGACGTAGCAAAGATAACGTGCAGACGCCCAAGGACGTGTACGAAGCCAGGTCGGATCAGGTGAGACTACACTGTTGTAGATCGTTCAAATCATCAAAAAATGACGAAATACGGTACACATCATTTGAGAACAAAAAATTCAAAGTTTCTTGAAAGAATTTCGAAAAGCGAAAGAAAAACGAAAAAATGAAGGAAAGAAAAATGATGAAGAAAAGAAAAACGATGAAGAAAAGAGAAAACACATTTCATATCTCATTTACTTATCCTCTTCAAGTTGAAATACGTGAGACTACCAGTGACCCCAGAACAATCCATTCGCTCCACCCAAATCGACGAGATGCAAGATCTACTGGCCGATATACCCGATGACGTAATATGACGTCATCACACACGATCGACCCATTCTCGATAGGTACACGTCATCTTCAATTGCCAGATGGGTCTGGGCAGGAGCAGCTGTGGAATGAGCATCGCACACATGATTCGCTATTTTAAGAACCAATCGAGCCGCGAACTACTCACCCACAAGATGGAAGAGAGGGAGAAGACGAGAGACGAGAAGACAAAGGTGAACATGGATGATGACGTCATATGACGTAATGTGACGTCATCAGGAGTACATGAGGGCGGGAGACAGTGAAGGTCTGACCCGTTTCTCTCTCGAAGAGGGAGAGTACAAACCGGTCATGAGTTTCTTACGTCTCGTTCCCAACGGGTTACGCATCAAACGAGCAGTGGATGTCATCTTGTCAGAGTGTGGGTCGTACTACATCGACATGAAGGGGGATATTTTCGTCATGAAGTGAGGGGAGGAGAGGAAAAAAAAGTGACGCGGGCAGGGATCGATACGAGAGAGCGCCGAGGTCGGAGGCAAGGATGTTGCTGGGAAGGGCTTCGAACTATCTGGAGAGATATCTGCTCTTGATCGTGTTCGGTGCTTACACGGTGGAATATAACTCTGCCAAAGGTGGTGATCGATCATCAAGATGATCATCGCGATCACATCGTGATCGCGATCGTGACACGAAAAGATTGACTCGTTGTAGACAGTGGACAGCCTTCGAAGAGTTTTTCCGAGTGGATGAAGGAGAGACCTGAGGTATCATCCCTCTTTTATGACATCAGAAATCGTCCAGAAGAAACACTCAAGCTCTCCCACGCTTCCCAACAGCCGAGTGAGAAAAGATTTTATTCTATTTTATTCTACCTTGCGTGACGTCCATCAGAGCCGTTACTCCTCAAACAGAGCACAAATTCCATCAATTCACTCAGCGTCGGCCGCCGCGGAGACATCCTCAGTGAGTCGATCGTCTACAACCAGCCGCTCCTGACCCTCCCCCAGATCACAGCATGATATTGAAGAGTGACCTGTACAAGTTGGAGTTGGGATCAGACGAAGATGGAAAAATCGATACACCGAGAGACCAAGGAAAAGATCATTTCAACTTGAGAAAGATTTCCGGCCAAAATTCGTGGGGAGTGGCCTCGTGCACGTACAAGGGCATCAAACAGGTGACATTCGACGAAATTTCGTGATTCTGAGGAAATGATGCAGATCCTGGGAATGATCGTGTCCGAGAGACTGAAGAACGATCGTGGAACGGGAGAAAAATCGACGAAAATTCATTGGATGAACTTGAGGGAGGAACCGGTTGTCTACGTCGACAACAAGCCTTACGTGTTGAGAGATTCAGCTCATCCCTTCCACAATCTGAAAGCATACCGAAACATAGAGCCGTCCAGGGTGGAGACCTTGGAGGACAGATTCAAAGAAGAGGTGAAGATGAAAGTGATGACGTGTGATGACGTCATAGCAGGTGATGAACGAGGTCGCATTCTTCGAAGGAAAGTTGTACGTTCACGATGAGGTAGGTTGATTTACCATCTACAACTTTGTAGATGGATCAATCGATGTATTCATTTGTCGATTTACATGCTGTAGATCGGAGAGCACAAAGCCGTGGGCACTTGGCTCAACGTCAAAAAATCGAACGGTATCTATTTTATTCTATTTTATTCTTCCTGACCCCTACAGAACGATACGACGTATACACCCCCCACGAGGAAATTTCGAATGCCAATTCTGCCTTCAACGATCAACAGAAGAGCATTCAAGGGGGAATAGAAGTCAATCTCGTCTACCACAGGCTACCTCTCGCCGTCGGAAAATGCCCCACACCTAAGGTGGGATGACTCGTTGTAGATCGAATTGTAAGGTGTGAAATTTCGTCAGGATTTCGAGCGCCTGATCGAGGCGTTGGTGCCATTGGACGTCAATGATGACGTACTCTTCTCCTGTCAGATGGGTGAAATCTCGTGGAGAATTCGTGGGTCAGAATTGACGTGTTATGACAGGTAGAGCGAGGAGCACCGTCGGTACCACCATCCACAGTCTCATCAATTTGTGGAAAAATGGCGGGAAAAATTTCCCCATACCTCCCGGGGGAATCAAGCGTAGGAAGTGTGAGCCACACTTGCATCCGATATTTTAATCTGATTTATTTATGATCTGACAGACGAGTACGGAAGCATTCTCCACATCATCCGTGTCATTCCAGAAGGACAGAAGAGGAGAACCGAGGTGATCGATCTGCAACGTTGTAGATGGATCGAAATTCATTTTCATCAGGTGGATGCAGTCATCGACGCTTGTGGTGAGACGTACAATCTCCGCGGAAAAATCGATGAAATGAGGGAGAAATACGAACGCAGTCGCACGCCCGAGGAGGTACCATCTACAACGATGTAGATGGATTGCTGAATCTTCTGACAGGTCACTTACTTTAGAAAAGTTCTACTTCATTTTGTCTCACGTTACGTTTATATCATCATCATCAACTCTTACCTGTCTCAGCAGGTGATCGAATTTTCTTCCAAATTTCTACCGAATTTCTATTTGTCTCGTATGGTCGCAACGATCTGACTCGTGATATCATAGGTCGAATGCCTACGTAAAGGGGAACTTTCTGTGAAATTTCATCAGTGGATGGAAGAGAGAACCGAGATCGAACTTTTCATGGAAGAATTTCACAGCGACGCAGAGAAATCGTGAGTTTCCCGCCTTATCTTCACGTTCGAAATTCAAATTCCGCAGCATCCGCATTCTCAAGGACGTGGATGCGTTCGATCCTAGCGTGCACATAGTCACGGACAATTGGGCCACTCCGTCCAAAGAGTTTGTGTCCAAGGTGAGATCATCACGTCAGTCATCACATGCATCACATGCATCACATGCATCACATCATCGTATGTGATGACGATCACGATGAGTGACACACACAGGTGGTATCCTCCAGGAGAGGAGATGTATTAGACCCCAGCACCATCATGAAGTCAGATCACTTCCCCGGATGTCAGAAGATGAGCATCTTACCTCACCTGCCCGGTGCACCCAATTTCAGGTGATGACGTCATCACACGTCATCATCCTGATTTGATTGTAGATCCGTCCCAGGCATGAACGTGTACGGCGTTGCCATACCAACCTACCAGGGCATGAAGAACGTACTGGACCATCTGAACCCCGGAGGTGAGCATTCTACCCGTCTCAATTCGTCGAGAATAAAATCACGAAAAATCATTTTATTCATCTCCTTCCAGCGGGTGGAAACATGAAGAAGGCCGTGTGGATCAGCTTAAGAGAAGAACCAGTCATCTACATCAACGACAGACCCTTCGTTCTCAGAACCTTAGACAACCTCTTCGCCAACTTAGAGTGAGTTAGATTACGTGCGATGACGTCACGTGACGTGGCAAAGGTACACGGGCATCAACACGAAGGGAGTAGAAGAGATGGAGAGTCGATTGAAGGAAGACGTAATCCGAGACGCGAAGAAATATGGCGGGAGGTTTTTGATTCACGATGAAGGCACCGATGGGACCACCATCGCCACTTTCGAGCAGGTGGGACAGAAACGTCGCGTTGTAGATGGATGGTGACGAGAGAACAGTTGACTTCGGTGTTGACACCCAGGGAAGTGTACGGAGAGTTGCAGAAGCATGGATACCACGTGGATTATCACAGAGTCGCCGTGACAGACGAACAAGCCCCGGAAGAGAAGGTGACACGTCATCATCTGATCTCCACATCACATCATCCGGCAACATCATCTCATCGATCACGTCGCATCATCATCATCATGCTGAAGACAAGACAGGACTTTGACGACATCGTCAAGAGAGTCCACGATGGAATAGGGGGAGACAAAGACACTCACATCATCCTCAACTGTCAGATGGGACGAGGTAGAACCACCACCGGGTGCGTGACACGTCGCTCATCTACAATCGTCCTGATTCATTTTCTTCAGCATGGTCATCGCAACGCTGCTCATGTCAAGAGAAGAGAACATCCAAGTGGAAGAGAAGGAAGGCACGTCTTACGCGGGGTACGAGGGAGGAGAGTACAAGATCATCCTTCGACTCATTCGAGTCTTACCCAAGGGCAACGAGAGGAAGGTGAGACATCGACACGAACGATGATGTCCAAGGAAGATGATGATGATGATGATGATGACAGAACCTCATGGATCGTTGCATCGATAAGAACGCTCAATTTCAAAATTTGAGATCGGATATTCTGCAGTGGAAGACGAAATCGGAAGATGAGAAATCGTCCGAGAACGGTGATCACTCGTTTTTTCACAACTTCACGAGAGAGACACGTCTGACCGGAACACAGCGAGGAGATCAGCTCTCACGCGTGGCATCGGATATCTAAAGAGGTGAAGATGTCATGATGATGATGCGGCGTGTGATGATGTGAGCTGACCTTCTCTGAGGTATTTCTACTTGATCGCATTCAGTGCTTTCGTCATGGAGGGGAGAGAGGCTGGATTAGAGTCCAAAGATAGACTCTTCACTCAATGGATGAGTCAGCACCAAGAGCTGTACAGCTTACTAGACAGCATCGACCTCATGTGATGATGATAACAGAAAACATAAATAATGTCATTTCTCTCCCTTCGTTATTTCTTTTGTGGATATGGCACAGAATAGCAAGCGATAGAAAGACTTACACTTACGAACGCTTATGCCTATAGTCCACTTCAGCTCTTCAGACTCTTAGTAGTTCGATAATTAGGAGCTGGACATGAACACGCGGACATGACATGGCACACGATCATTTCTTCCACCATGGATGAGATGCTGTCTGATTCAATCGATCTTCATGTTGGAACATCTCCCCGTTTATTCTCACAGGTGTTCAGGGTAATATCAGAAAGAGATGTTAGAGCTGAACCGCTCGAATCACCGAAAAACCAGCAGTATGCTCAGCCAATAAGCGATGGATGCTAAGCTTTTCATGGATTCAATATGTGATGCTGACTTCTTTTCACCGATCATCTGAGCAGTCAACTTCGCACGTATCACCGACAAAGGACAAAGGTAAGTCTTTCCAGCTGCCTATAAACATCCTGGACGTATCATAAATCAGTCCCATACGTCCTGTATTGTATTGATGATATATTGTTTGTGATTTTTTCGCACGGTGAATGAGTTGTCCTAGCAACGACGTAACCTGATGATGTACTCTAAGGTATGATCATACCTTTCCCCTCATCGGTTCAGATAAACAAATCGATAGACCAGGGGCTGGATGTGCCAAATTGGCTGATAAGAGAAGTTTAAAAGCGGTCGCTTCTCCCCGTTTCTGTGAATTCGGATAATTTCAGACATGAATCAGATCATCATCATTGCCCTCGATGCTTCACGCGCTGCTGGTGCTGCTCTCTATCGTGAAGATCTCCGTGGCGGAAGATTCTTCCGCTAGCTACATGATCGTCCAACAGTATGGGACAAGCAATTGCACCAATTCAACCATCATCAGCACCACCTATTATCCTCTTAACGTGTGCCTGTCTAATGCTGATGCAACGATATCCAATTTCCACGTTTGTGATGATGGAGCCCCAGTTACGTATGTCTTTCAGTCGAGCTGCGGTGAGTTAAGAATTACCTCCGCATGAGCTGACTATGATGTCACAGATTCTACACCTGATAATGTCTATGTACGACCGAAGGGCTGCGTGAGATCTGTCCGATATGGATGTGTAAATGAGTTGCCATCCGGAACGGGGATGATGGTCAGTACCTCTTACCAGAAGAAAGACTGCACGGGAGATCTCTTGAACGTCATATATCGGTGAGCATGATGCGATATAGACTCTGTCCGTGATAACGATTTACGACAGAGAATCGACCGATTGCAAGAGTTCCAGCACGTGTAAAGATGGAACGAAAACCGTCTGTCGTGCATCAGATTCCATCATGATCTCACCTTTCTACCTCCTCACTCTTATCTTTACGTTAGCGGCATGTGTACATAAACGAATCGAGAATTAAATTTTGAAAATGCAGCGCCACTCAGTTCGTCAGCGTTGTTCCGTTCGAATTTGGGTCTTGTCGTTCACGGATAAAGAAGTAAGGATACAATTCATTTATTGATCCAAATGCCTCTTGCTGCTGATCATCATCGTTATGATGACGAGCAACGACATCAAGAGTGGCGAAGTGACGCTTAGTCTTAAAGATGTGGCTACAGAAGGGATCAACAAGGTTGTCTCTACAGCGCTCCCAACGTCAGTGCTGCCGGTTACGGTGACGTTCACAGGACAGGCTGATGCAGATTTGAAAATCAATATGTAGTCGTCTGCCGAAACTCCCCTCTTATATGTAGTAGAATCTAGTCCCTTGACAAGAGGATCACAAAGAAGGAGCTGTAGGTGTCATCATCGTGATCATCATCGTGATCATCATCGTGATCATCATCGTGTGCGTCTCATTGTTACCAGGTGCTGTCATATAACTGACACCCTCTGAATCGATGTCCTCAGGCAGCACCACCACCTGTGAGCCATTGAATTTTCCGATGGGCTCTTGAAAGACCCCTTTGATGCAGACACTGACCAGATCATTCGAATCACATGGCGTGATTATGGGGCGAAGTGGGACTCCATCGATATCTCTACCAGGGTGATAGAAGAAGTGCATCTGCAGAAGTTGGGCCATCACGCTCTGTCCTCTCTACTCACTCCCTGTAACCACTAACTTGGCTTCATTGAACAATCCAATGGGCTGTTCGGCTGGATTGCTAAGGCAGATACCGACGGTGATGTCGAACTGCACGAGTGGAAGGTAGGGCGACAGAAGTTGACTACATATTCTTCCGTGTAGTTTGTCGAAGGTGACTTGATCTGGAAAGAGTAGTCTCCATCATCTTTTCTCAGGGGAGTCAAGTCATACTCTCGGCCGGTGAGATCATCTCTGAGCTGACACGGTTGCAAGGCTGACCCTAACGAGAGGAGAGATAAGAGGAAGAGGGTTCTTCTCATCTTGGGAGGAATGTTGTGAGCTGGATCTTTTCTTGAGGCAGCTGTCACAACAAGAAGTCGACTTCTCCTCTTGGACGAGCAGCTCCTTATTGGATGGAGATGAGGTGAAGGTCGCGGTGAAAGCTTGAAGATGAACACACGTAAATCTCCTCTACATTATATATCTACATTTTCTATCGCAAAAGTTGTGTCGGGCCTCTTCAGCTCCTGGATGACTCGCTCGTCCTGCATCAGTAGTTCGACGACGTTCTTGTGTCCCCTCTCGAACGCAGATCGAAGGGCTTCGTTTCGTTGACCCCAACACTGTCCGGCGGCACAAGGATCACTTCTGTGGTCCATCAAAAGTTCTCTGACCACCTGATCGTCATGTGTCAATCATCGAAATGATGTTCATCGATGATGATGAATCGGGTCTGCTTCTCTCACCTCGGTGTGGCCGTATTTCGCCGCCAATCGTATCGATTGGTTGTTATCAGAAGAAGGGTTGACTCTCGGATGACACAACAACATGGACACGATCTCATCGTGACCCGATGCCGATGCATTTCTGAGCGCTTCATCTTTCTCAGCCCAACAAGAACCTAAACCCGATGTGAGAATCTCTCATCACAATCATCCTCTAAACGTTGAAAGATGATGGTGGTGTCGCATCACCTTCTGATGGATCGATCCTCGGATCAGCCAATAAGACTCGCACGACTTCAGTGTGGCCGGCAGCTGCTGCCATTCTCAACAGAGAGTTCCTCTGAAAAGAAGGATCACAACGCGGATGGGCCATCATGACCGAAACCATGTCGGCTCTCCCCATCTTCGCCGCCGCAGTCAAGGCAGTAGACAATTCCTGTTCGAGATGAGAAGACGATGCGACGTGATGGACATCACATCGACGGAGAGCTCATCGTGGCGCAATAAGAGCTGCACGGCTGAGACGTGTCCGCTGTGGATGGCGGCTTCTAATGTGTCGGGGAGTCTCTGATGGAGTAGGGGAAACGAGCTGGGATTCTGTGGTGAAGGGTTGCTGCAGCTCGGTCAATCTACAATAGTGTAGACGAAGCATGGCTGCCCTACCTGGGAGGAGCCACCTGAGGTGAACGACCGAAGAAAGGGATGACCATAGACGATGAGAGTTTGGCTCTACCCGAAGTACCATCATTATTTCTGATGGGTATGCGTGGTGATATGGCGAGCGATGCCTGGTAGGAATCTGGAATCTCATCGGGCTGCTCGCTGGCCACTCGGAGGAATGGTAGACCACCGGAATGGGTTGCAGACAACTTGCGAGGTTTCTCTTTGCTTGAGGGTTCGACAAAGTTCATGAGAGAGGAGGACTTGGATATCTGCCTTTCTTGAAGGTCATCCTGGTCGAAGTCAGATACCAAATGTGCGAACATTGTATGAGAATGAGGGACTCTTACCACAGTGATGACGGTATCGATATCTTTCTTGTTGGAGGGTCTGAGACGACCGAGAAACGAGAAAAGACCGCTAGTTTCGATTTCTTCACGCATGTTTGTCTGTAAACCTTCTCAAGGTCAGTCAAGCACGCTCCTCTATCTCAATTCACCTTCTAAAAGCAATGTGTTCTGTATGGATGATGCTTATCAGTTTGAACCACGCTGCCAGTATTCTAGTTCTGACGGATATATGTTCTCTAAAATACAAGGTGTGTTGGGTGATGTGGTCCACTTGTGCGGCCTGTTGCCGTGATGCCTTCTTACAAACCTGAAACTTCATTCAACAGATTACGGATGATTTTCTACAGACAGCGGGATATTTATCATCAACCGCCATTCCGCTCCCTATCCATTCCCGCGATGAAACCAGGCCATCACTGTGCCCTCTTCCCATACACCTACACTACCTCTACTGTATGTCTATACATCCTATTCTTCATTATATCACGCTCACTTGATAGAACACAATGAACCACGATGAATTGCATATAAAGCTCTATTAAATTTCATATCACGGCGTGTCACACTGCAGTACAACTGACAGCGGCAACATCTACAGGTGCTGGCCGGCGGGCCTCTGCGGCACTGCCCTTCGTGGCTGCGCCGGGGCTTTCGTGGGCGTTCTGCTCGGCGCTCTCGTTGGGATTCTCTTCGTACCACAAGTGGGGACCGGTGGCTATAGAGGATGAGTCATCATGATGTCGGTGTCGTGAGATCACCTTGCGTGCGGGGAGAGATATCGTCTTATCGGCTGCTGTGGTGACGCTGGGTGTCACGCGGTTGGGTACAGAAGGGGCCAGAGGTCGCTTGACTTCTAAAGTCACCGTTGCAGCCGGTGGAAGTAGAGATGGAGGTTGTTCCGCTTTTCTCTTCAGAGCTGGAAATAGAATGAGACGAGACATCAGAAGAGATGACTCACATGATGATAGACAGGTGGTGCTGCTGAGGGGGGTGAGAGACGAAGACAGGAAGGCGGCCGATGGACATCTCGGCTCGTCTGGGCTGTCTTGTTGAATGGGAGAGCAGAAGCGAACCGATTTCGATCTCTTTGGAAGTTCGAGTGTAGAGGTGAGGTCACTGATGACATGTCAGATGAGATGCAGATGACAACGTCGCATGGGCTCACTTGTAGACTTCGAAGGCATTACGAATGGGGCTCTGTGGCTTGGTCTGGGCTAATTCGAGCGCCTGACGCGTCTGTGTCGTTCAGACCTTCATCCATAATCACGTCTTCACACCTCTCTCTCCTTCTTCAAGGTGGTCACGTAGTTCTCTTCCAATATCTTGGCCTTCTCTTCAGAACTCTGCAATCGGATCCTCAACTGTTCGTTCTCCGAATCTCTGTTCTTCAGCTCTTCCTGCAGCCTCTTGATCTGTGACCACTCGTCAGCTCTGCCATCGAGGATGAACGGTTGTCACCTCGTCTCTACCCTTGAGCCCCAGGTCGATGTGTTGCTTGGCCGCTCCCTCTACGTTACGAATGCGAGAGCCGAAGCCAAGAGATCCGATCGTTTCCTTTTCTGAAATCGAAGACGGTGCGATCTATCATCGCGATCAGATCATCATCATCGCACGGTGCATCATGTCATCGCGATCATCATCTTCTCACCTGAAGTAACATGAGAGTCTTCGAATCTCCCCCGAGAGAATCAGACAAGAGCCAAGTCAACTTGGAATTGCGGTAAGGAATGTGCGAGTTCTTCGCGATGAGAGCCGACACGACGTCGCCCAAGGCAGAGAGGGACTTGTTGATGTGCTGTGCTTCCTTCATGCGGTCGCCGACGGCACCCGATCGGCTCAAACGTTCGGAGCTGAGGAGGTGAGTGAGGATCTACAGAGTTGTAGATGGAGAATATTCTTTACCCTGCGAGATCGATGAGGGTGAGCTTGGCAATGGTGGCCGGCGCTTCGGTGAACGGTTCATTGATGACGGTGATCTGTAGGAGGGAGTGGGATCTGTTAGAGTGAGAATTTGGCTCGTTGTAGACGAACTCACCGGCTGGAGTGTTCGTTACAGTCCGTGGCACTCATCGCACGATTGCGCTGACCTACACGAAGGGCTGATAGGACCTGTCAGATGTGTCAGATCGTGGCATTTCAATGAAACTCTATCACCTCGTCGACGTTTTCTACGGTCAGGGCCTTCAGTTCGGGTACGTAAACGCCTTCAGCGCTCGTCTTTATGGTCAACCTGTTATCGATGAGTTTTCTGTGATTTTCCGATGACTTCTCACTTCTTGTCGCTGGTAGTGAGAAGGTCTCTCACTGTCTCGTTGTAGATCTCCATCATCGAGATGCTGACTGTGTATTTCGAGTACCTCGATCTCTCTCCGATCCACTCGAACAATTTCTGCACGCCGTTCAAAATTCAAATCTCCGCGCTTTCTCACCTGCACCGCCCTGATGTTGACACCCCTATCATTTTCTGGACCCTCCATGGTGTACGTCTTTCCTGCACCTGTGGCACCGTAGGCAAAGATGCAAACGTTGTAACCATCCATCACAGAGCGCACGAGAGGCTCCACCTCTGCAAACACCGCGGCTGAAGAGAGATTCAATATCGAGCGTTGTAGACGGACGACATCTCACCTTGATCGGCCGACGGATCGAATACGCGATCGAATTCGAAGCGTTTCTTACCGTAAACGAGCAGGTTAGTGTTACCGGGTATGCACTCGGTTAGATCCTCTGAGACGTCCCTCTCTTGAGAAGCCATGGGACGCACTCGACAGAAGACTCTGACGTTGCCTGGACGTTTCAGAATGGAGAGGGCAAGTTGTCTCACCCTTCAGCTCCAAGAGTTGGTTGTACAATTTCTTCCTCAGTTTGCTCTCTTCGATGAATTGTTCTGTGATGTCCTGGTACAAGTCAGCGGATCTTTTCGCCGTTCGTGTGGATCGGTGCCCACCTTGATCTTCGCGTAATTCTCTTGGTTGACCTCTTCGGTGATGATGAGACGCATCTCTTCCTGTCTGGTCTGGGCGATTTCTAGCTCAGCTCGGGCCGCTGCGACTTCTTCTTCCAACTTCTGAATCTTCTGGAGGCTCTCCGTGAGCGAATTCTCCCTTATGCATCATCAGAAGATGGTCATTTTCATCATTCGATCTCACTTGGCATCGAGCTGAACTCGAAGCTCGTTGGTGAGCGATCTCCTCTTGGTATCTGCGTCAGAGACTCTCTCCACCTCCAGCGTCTTGAGGAGAGACCTGCTGTTTCTCTCCATCTCATTTTGGGTCTGATTGAGGTCGAAGAGGGTCGACGTTCGTCTACGCTTGAGGCTGGCATCGGCCGCAACAACGGGAACCTTTTGGGCCAATTCATCGGCTTTCTAAAGGGAGGTCAGAGAGGCATTTTGTAGCCGTTTCACCTTGAATTCCACCTTGTAGTGCTCGATCTTGGCCTGTCTCTTCAATTCGTTCTGTTGCAGTTCCTTCAGTCGGTTTTCAATGACAACCTTTTCCGATTCTTCTTGCATATGTTGTCCGAGAAGGCGTTCCAGCTGAGAGGAGACTTTATCGAGAAATTCTTGTTGAACTTGGAAGATCTAATCAGTGTCAGAGGAATGCATGAATCACATTTTCTCACATCTTGGATGACCTGGAAAGATCTGGGTGTCTGAGCTTGAGAGGTATTGACATCTACTGATGGCGTCTTGGGTGTTCTCACACCTCGAGGTGTGGTCTCGGTATCGAGAACACGAGCAATTGGACGAGCGGGGCTGATATCCATGTTATCATTGTTGCTCTTGCTCTTTTGATCCCATGCTTTGACCAGACTCTGAGCTTTGAGGATGGTCCTCTGAATGGGGGATGCAGGAGTGCCCATTTCAGTAAGGACTAATGACTTGACCGGCGTCCTGAAATCGATCTGCATGGGAGAAGACATCGAAACCTCTTCCTCTTTGCGGTTGGGGGTGCATGGCGCCTCCTCCATCGCTCGCGTTGATTTAAAATTGAAAATGTTCGAACCGCCTTTTTGGCGGGAAAACGGACTTTTTTTTGGCGAAAGATGAGCACGTTGAGGCAGCAAAATTCGATCATCTGGATTTGAAAGTCGATTCATGTAAAACGAAGATTATTCGAAGGCTTGTGTGGTTATACAGGGCCGGTCATGGCTGTGTGCAGATCTATTGGCTTTGGCAAAAACAGGGCCCACCCGGGATTGAACCGGGGACCTGCCGGACTGCAGCCGGATGCTCTACCACTGAGCTATGGACCCGGGATGTTTGCTCGTCCTTATATATCAATGAACAATTATTAACAGCTAAAGATCCTCTAATTTATTCTCATTAGAACTTAGAATACTCGTTGACTATCTTGCTGTCTAATAGACTGTCGCAGCCTCAGACAAAGGGTGAGCTCATCCTTCCCATCTTCTGTTCCGATCAGCGTATCCCTGGATTACTCACTTTCTTCAGCTTCTTACAACTCTCAACGTCTTCTTATCCATTAATCGCTCACGGAAGAGGTGCAGTCTGTACGCTCGTGTTGTTAAAAGTTGCATTCTATCGTGCGGCCCAAGTGATTAATAAAACTTTTTTAAAAAAGGGCGTTAAGAAGACGAGCATCCATGGTGCTTTTGCGTATTTATCGTACCGCGTGCTAAAGAAAGGTAAATATTCGCATGGCCGCACAATACGATTGTCAGTTTTATGCGCCAGCAACAGTTCAGCAAAATGCGTATCTCCACACCATGACGATAAAAAGAAGCGATGGCGTCGGCGGTTGGTTTAACGCCTTACAATTCTCTGGGAATGTATGAAGTAACCGATTGACATTGCGCTTCAATCACCGAATGCAGGCAAGGTCGATCAATCTTTTTACATATCAAATAACATTATGGGATATATCTCATGTATAAAATGCATGGTACCACGCTGCTGTCAATTCTTCGTATGAATGCATCGCAGTAAGACAAGAGGCACTGCGACAATCTACGTCAAACTTGAACTTTTTCGCAACGATGATCAACAGAGGAGGGGCAAGATTCAAGGGTGGTGGCTAAGAGGCAGGAATTATACGCAACATTTTCTAAATCGCATTTTGGTCTCTTAACACTATGGGATGATGCATTATGCTCTGAAAGTACTCTATGTGCTGTTGGATTGATTTTTTGAAAAGTTTTTTGGTACTCTTGGTGATGATTTTCACAAAAAGCTAAACAGCAGAAGCGATTTAGCTCTGATACTGGGAGTGCTTAAGCGATATCGCTCCGCAGAGGAATCAGATGATCCATACACTATGCACTTATGGTCACAGATTGATCCCATAGTTGTTGGTAAAGCTAAAGCGATTTAGCTGAAATGATGAACGCGATTTAGCCCAATGTTGCGTATAAACCCTGCCTCTTAGCCACCACCCCCCAAGATTCTATTCTTTACTATTCTATGCATTCAATTAGAGACGATCACTCCTATGCGAAGGATGCAGGTTCGGACATGTACTGAGCGATTCGAGAAGAAAGTCCATAAACATCCGCTTCGTCACAAGCAAATGAAGCGATATGTCCATCATATAGAGAGAAAGAAAGAGAAGCAAGTTTTATTCTTCTTCCTCTTCTTCCATTTCCCCTGCCTGGGCCGTCTCTAGATGCCTCACCGTCCACCCCGGAAAGTTCTTCGAATAGTGAGCCTCCTGCAGGGCCGCCACCTCCTCCGGGCTGGCATCTACCCCATTCAGTCCATCTACAACGAGATATCCCATCTAAAAATAGCTCCCTACCTCCGGGCAGTTGTAGATCGCGGTCCGACCCAAATATGACGAGAGACCCCTCCCTCCTCAGATACTTCTCGGAAACTTCCACCAAGTCCTCCTTATCCGTCTCGAATATTTGGTCCCTCCTCTTCTGCCTCATGTCTAACGTCATGTTGTGCAGCCATTCAGACAGACCCTTCTGTGAGGGAGGTGTGGGCCTGTCTAAACTTCCAAACAGGCTCAACTTCATCTCCTTTACGAGGGACTCGCTGCACTTTTCGCTGGAGGCAAAGTCGGCAACCTTGTCGAATGTGTCGAGTGTTCTCTTTGTGTTGGGGTCACGGTAAGAGTAGAAGGACCACACTCCTGTGCCGCTGTTGGCGCCAGAGCCGTATGCACCTCCCTTCTCCCTGATTTCCGCGTGGAGCGGATTCTGCGACAGCGTTGTAGACAGCAACTGGAATCATAAATCTTCCCGCCAATTTTAACAATTTGAACTCACGGCCAATTTGACATAATCGGGGGAGCTCCATTCTACCGTAGGAATCGATTTCGTCACGTAATTCACAGAGCCAGGAACGAGGAAGAAGGTCTTCTCCGCTTGAAACGTCTCCGTGGGGTCCTGATCTCACGTTCAATTCGAATCGGAAGAGGTTAGACTCACGCCGATGTTGCTGTTGTCCGTTCTCTTCTTCGGCAGAGTATCGATGAGAGAGAGGAGGGATCTGAATCAAATGAATTCCATTGGATTTTTAGAATAGAATTAATTATTGAAATTCATTTGCTTACCTCTTCACGGCAGGGAAAGATTTTTCTTCTCCGGTGACCAAGATCTTTTGGATCGGACGATTCAATAATATCTTACCGATCCTCTGTTCTATCTTTAGAACGTCTCGTTGTAGTGCCACTCACCTCCAGCTTCTCGACTAATCCTTGTACGTCGTCTTCCTGGGCTAAATTCTGCAAGAAAGAAACCTGTCGAACGTCAATCTACAAATCTCCTTCTTGGTTCGTTGTAGATCGTTTCACCTGAGTGAAACCTCCGAATATCTCCGATAATCTGGCAGATCTGTGTACAGATGCAGATCCGTAGGTCCTTCCAAAGACATGTCCATCACCCACGAGTGCCTCCTGCATCTCCGTCGCTCTCTGTCTCCAAGTCAATCTTCCGTATTCTTCCGAAATTTCCGTGACATTTCACCTGGTTGAGTAAGGTGGTGAGGAGTTGCGTTTCGTTCAAGCGTGGGCCCGTCAGCAGCTCTTTCAGTAGATCAAACATTTTTTCAATGTTCCTCTCCAGGCAGGAAGAAGTGAAGAGGAGATGTCCCGTACACTTTTTCAGGTTGTCATGGTCCATTTCGTGACTGGAAGGGGTCGGCAGGTTGTAGATGGATGGACTCACTTGATGCTGACGCTGATACCACCGGTGTACAGTTCGGATTGCGAGGAGAATTCGCGGAAATTCATTCCCTTCGTTCCCAGTTGGGTCATGATCTACGACGCGTCAGGATCCATTTGAACGGGAATAATATGGCGGGAAACCTCATACGTACCGACACGAACATGGGTAGGTAGGGTAATAACTCAGTGTCCAAGTTGGGAATTGAGATGAGAGATCGATAGAAGACCAGTCCATTCGTCGGTTGATTGTTCCAAAAGATTCCATTCTCTACCCTCTCCTCCATTTCCTTCCCGAGTCAGTTCCCGCCAAAATGTCGACGTCGACACCTTCTGCAGCTCGTAATCCTTGATGAGTGTCCTCGGAACATCCTGGTCCACGTGCAGAGTGGGGAGGCAGCTGACCTGTCGTCGCATCAGATTGAAACGGATGACGTAAACTGACGTCATCATTCTTCTTTGATTCTTGGTGCTCTCTCAAGGTCTTGTACTGTTGGATGATTTCCTTCTTCTCTGACTCGCTCAGTTTCTTCTGAATTTCGTCCAATTTCTTCCTCTCTCGGTCGGCCTTCTGAGCTGCGTGTGTGGGATCTACAACGCGAGATGAGAAATATTGAAAATTGATTTCGAACACAGAGAAGGCGACACGATGGATCATCGATGATGTGATCGTGATCGATGATGTGATCGATGATGTACGATATGTCAATATTGATGAAGTCAAGAGTGATCATCACCTGGGTTCATGATGATGGTGAGTTTGTGTGGATTGTTGATAAGATACTTTTCAATCAAACTCTCAAAGTAAGGCCCCTCTGCCAATTTCTTCCTCAGATCGGAGATGTACTGAAATTTCTCTCAGTTCTCCGTCACATCTCTCGACTCACCTTGTCGACACGCAAGAAGTCGACAACGTCACTATCGTGCACCCAAGCAGAAGAGATACCATTCAATATAGACATTCCGTACTTCGTCGTCACCTGGTCGCCGTCAGTATCGTCGCGAGATTTCCACGAAATCTCTCACATTCTTCTGGGAAAGTTCGATCTGGTGGATGACGGACTCGATTCTCTTCTTGTCTAGACCTTCGTCTACAACGCGCCTGAGTGTATCATCTATGATCTGCCTGACGCGTTCCACGTCCCCTTCCTCAATGTCCTGCAAGCCGATACCGAAGGAGGCTTCCCTGTGAAATTTCAACGAAATTTCATTTCGTACGTATGTTACGTACTTGCCGTAGGGGCTGTAGCCTGTTCCCGGGCAGTAGTCAGAGCCGATGTTGGGCTCGATGAGAGATTTGAAGAAGGGAGAATTTGGACCGTCTGTCAACAGAGTGGATAGAATGTGAAGGGAGTTGACTTCCATGGCATCCTGTTAGGGTGAGAAAATGGCGGGAAGATTTTGGCGGGAGAATTTTGGCGGGAAACGCTCACGTCGAGGGGGTTGGCCAGAACGGTGACCAAGACTTTCGTCTGCTTCTTCGGGTTGATCACCACTGTTCCCATCAGTACGACATCTCCATTATCCGTCATGATATCATACGATCGACTCACTAGCAGATGGTGGACCCGTGATCCTGACAACTCGCGGAGAATTCCATCTTTCTTCCGATCTTACGCTCGTGTTGGGGTCGATCTTGTCGAATCTAAATTTAGATCAGACGATGATATCGTTACGACAAAGGAAGACGTCTCACCTGGACAAGACACCCTCGTCGATCTTCTGAAGGTGTTCGGATAACGGTAAGTCACCTGCGTCTCAAATGAATGGTTGGTCCGATCTACAACGCGATACGTACCGTAAGTGTAGAAACGACTGTTGGAAGGGTGATAATGCCTCGCGTGAAATTCTTTCAAGTTTTCGTAGGTTAGATCCGGAATATTGAGAGGATCACCACCGGAATTAAACTTGTACGTCTCAGAGGTGGGGAACAGATGTTCGTCCACTGTGTAATGGAAGACGTTACTAGGCTCCGACTGAACGATTCAGAATGGAGAGGCAAATGAAACTCACCAGGACACCCTTCATCTCGTTGTAGACGACACCTTGGTAGACCAGTGGACTGTTGGAGTCTGTCCAAGTCAGTGGGTTCGAATCGTTGAGACGGTAGCGTTGTAGATGACTCACCCTCGGCCTCTTTGAATTCGAAGCGGTGTCCTTCCTGCAAGAAATCTACGAAATATCAGAGAAATTGTGAAATATTTGTGTGGCTCACCCAAGTGTCTCAAGCGGGGGAAGAAGGTTGCATCCAGGTAGACAGACAGCAAGTTGTTGTAATCCTTCTTGTTTTGAGTTGAGAAGGGATAGCTCGTGTGATCGGATGCTGCGTTCCCGATCAGCCATCACATCCTCATGCTTCACGTCATCCCGTTGAGCTGTAACGTTGTAGATGAGACTCACCCGTCCATGCGTTCATGAAAGTGTTGACACTTCTCTTGATCATGTTGAAGAAAGGATCACGCACTGGATATTTTTCGGAGCCACACAGAGTCGTATGTTCTAAGATGTGGGCCACTCCCGTGGAATCTTTTGGAATCGTCTTGAATACGACACTGGCATGTGATCAATCGGGGATGATTTGATTATGATTCGAACCTGAAGACATTGTTCGTATCAGCACAGTCTACGTGCAGATGTTCTGCACCCGTTTTTTTGTGTTCGAGTCGAATGATGGTGGAGTTCTTCTCTGGAAGGGGTTCTATCTGTTACGCGAGTGAGAATGGAAGTGAAAACGAGGCGTCGCACCTTCTTCACTTGATAGCCATGAACCACATCTCCCACTTTTCCAGTGAACCGAGGTCGAGCTGAATGATACATCAGAAACGATAAGGACAATCAATAACACGAACATTCTCCTCGGTTGACCTCGCCTGAGAAACCCGAAGTGGCTGGTATGGCAAACTTCGCTCCTGTCGTTGAGAAAGAACGGTCCATCCCACGATTCGATCTGGCGATGGTAGATAGACTTAATGGAGAAGACACGTTCTGTGCATTGTGCTTGATGAGCCGTGCAGCTCTCAGCATGATTGATCGAGTGTGATTGTGATGTGATGTGATCGTGACACTATCTACAACTCGTATCCGTCACGAAATCAGAATTGTCTAACACACAACTCTTTATTACAATTACGATCCACTCATAGAGTACAGTCTTCAGCTCCTCATCGTCACCGTGACTTCACATCCTTCCACTTTCCGCTGCGTCCTGGTCTGCATCAGCCTCATGCCGTTCTATAAATCTTCACCTCGCTCTTCGATTCTGGAACCAGATCTGAATGTGTCGTTGGCACGTGTGAAACCTTCTGGCGATCTGCTCTCTCTCCTCTAGAGTGGGATACGGCGTACGCAGGTACAGATTGGACAGCTCCTCCTTCTGTCTTGCGGAGAAAGACTTTCGTGGGGTCTTCTTGACTTCTGCAAAGAGTCAGAGATGCTATCGTCCTCTATATCCACCTTTTCGGCTGTTTAGGGTTGTGGGGTGGTGATCGTAGAAGAAGATCCGAGCGATGGACACTTCCTTGGTGCATGACCACTCGACGGGGTTGATCAGTGATGAGATATCCATCGGTTGTGTGTGAAGTAGGATTGGACTGAATGAATCGCTCCACGTTCATCCTATTTCGACATTTCAAATCGTGACGCCATCTGATCCTGTCAGAGGTCGCCCAGACGACCTACCACGACCTCTCAGCGACCGCAGTTTACCTCTAAATTTGTCATAGTCCACATTTTGGAGGATTCTACTTAGCACCGCTTGACATCGCGTTTTGATAGAGAGCCCCGAAAATGTCAAGGATCGAAATGGTTCCATTGCATTTGTGATCGAATGAGGTGAGAATCGGTTCCGAGATTATGGATTAAGTAGAAACGGTGGGTTTCAGTCGATTTCTAATCGTGCAAGGTGGGCTTCTCATCCACGGATTGTCAATCGTGAGCCAGTGGGAATCAATCACGCCAAATGATTTTCGGTTAAGGTGTCGAATTAATAGAACGACTGGGAATGATATGTGACCATACAAAGTGAGCGTATCGTTCTGAGTAAAAGTAAAGAGGCCATGTCGTAATTTGATCATTTCCCTCCAAAACGAAAGGGTGGCCAGATTCACGTGGTTATTCACAGTCGCCGTCTCCTCTTACTTATTTATTACAGTGTGGACCTCTGGACGGATTCACTTCCTCCTCTTGCTCTCGATATTATAGACGAGAGAGGTGAAGGTGTGGCAATCATCCAGCCATGTCAAGATCATCTCAAAGTTGGGTCTCTCTTCGGGTGGAGTTCGGATGCACTCTTTGAAGATGTCTTGCATCTCGTCGCTCATCTCGGGAGGAGGTCGAAGGCGGAGGGGCTCGTATTCATCTCCGACACGTGTTGCAGTCTCTATCGGGCTGTATTCCGGGTATGGATCCTGCCTGCGAGGTGTCGGTGATGATGGAAGACGTGTTGGGTCAGATGATGATGTTCGAGATGAGATCACCTGGCGAAAATCTCCCACAGAGTGACACCAAAGGCCCAAACTACAACGAGTCAGGTACATTTGGCGGCTTGTAGATGGATCTCACCGTCCGATTTCTCGGAATAAACGGAGCTTCTGAGGCATTCTGGGGCCATGTGCTTGAGAGGGCCGACGAGGCTGGTAGTTCTGAACATCGTGAGACATCCACTCTCTTCTCGACGTACTCACTGTGCTTCTCCACCTCCAAAGTGCATCCTAGAGAGACCGAAATCTGTTCGTCACTTGAGCCTGATTTCGTAATCGATAAAGGCAGAAGATCACACCCGATACTTTTGGATTCAAACTCTTATCTAATAAGATATTTCTAGCCGCCAGGTCTCTGTTTGTGTTCATTTTATGGATTCAGAGAAAAACGATTCGATGATCACCTGTGTATGACTCCCTCCGTGTGCTGTAGAAATGTCAGTCGAAAGATCCCTCATCTACAACTCACCAGGTGAAACATTCCGGCGGCGACACCTCTGATCACGTGACTGACCGTGTTGGGAGATATTATCTCATTCGAATGCAACACTCTGTACAGAGATCCACCATCACACAATTGCGTCACGATGAACAGCGTACTGTCCGTCTCCGAAATGCAGACACCCAGATACTGTTCATCCGTCGACAATCGAAATTCTCCCCACGTTCTCACCTGTACAACGTTGACGTGTGGCCTTAAGGTTTTCATGATGTCCACTTCTCTCATGCACTCTTCGGTACGATTCTCATCGTCCGCGTAGAAACTCTTCACGGCCACGTCAGACGACCTCCACCTACCTCGGTACACCACACCAGACGCCCCTGATGACGTCATCATTCGTCATCAGCGTGTCGAATCACCTGCACCGAGCTGTTCTCCGATGTAGAGGTCTCTCACATCGATCTGGTGGTTCGCTTTGTACTTGGCCAAAAAATTGACGGGGGCGGGCCTCGATAGCGCGGCGTCGTAGCGGAAGTCCGTGCTGTAAGGTGCCTTGAATCCTAGAGAATGGCCTGATTCCTGGGAAGAGCCCGAGGATTTCGAGTATTGAGTGGAGGAGCCGCTGCCGTCTGAGACGAGCCTGACGTTCATACTCTCTCCCTCTCTGTGAAATTTAGATCTCGTTCATTATTTTCCATTTCGATGATTCACGTATTGATGCTATTATATCTTTCTCTTCCACTGTTCTATCTTGATGATGAAATGAATAGAAATAATATAACGAACAAATAGATAAAGTATAGAATAAAACGAAACGAAATCGTAAAACGTCTCACCCTTCCGCATCTCGATTGCGAATGTACAAGATGACAAAGATGATTCCGACAATGACTAAAACTCCCACCAGACTCCCCACAGTGGCACCAACGATGACAGGCACTCTACTCTTTGGTGCACTGATTCCACCACCACCGGAAGATGTGACGTTACCACTGTAAGATGGTCGGTGAAAACTCGACGAGAATTCGATCACGTGTTGTTGTTGTTCAAGAACGACCAATAGAAAGAAGTGAGGGTGTTGGACTGGCCCACCGGCCTGAAAGCTGCGCCTGCGAGTTGTAGTTTGCGAATCAGATAGGCTTTATCCGAAATGGTCTGACGATTCTCGTAGCCGATCCATTGTACACCTGATTTTATTTCATTTTATTCTTTTGTGAATTTCTCTCGATGGACTCACCTGAATACATGTAATACATCTTCATCGTCTCGTTGTAGACGGACGTGAAATTGGAGGATTGTTGTGCGCGATCGATCTGTGGCGGTTAGAATGATTTCAAAATTCAAATGCGTCACTTCGGCGGCAAGCCAACAACCGATACCAAAGGTGAGGCAGCCCCGACTTCCCACTGTAGCCGGCGAGCCCGGCATATTCGCATTCGCATCTCTAAGAACGTAATTGATTCCGTAATTTCCGATACTGTACAGTAGCTGTCTCTCGTCATTCATTCAGATAAGTAAAAACGATCACGACTACTCTTCTCGTGAAGACGAATGTATCGAATCGAATCGGATGATGTGGTTCTCACTTTAGAGGATGGCACCTCGTTGAGGTAATATTTCAACGTCTGCATCGTATAATCGATGGGAGACAAAGACATGGCACCATAGGCCTGCACCGTCGCATTGTTGAATAATTCCGTGTTGTCTAAAATCAAATAATCCACTTGTGAAATCAGTATCTCGTGTGAGTGTGATACGATATACCTTGAGGGTACATGTTGGAATAACTGACGTTCGAATAGATGGAACGGTCTGCAGAGACAGAGAGGGTGAGCATAATCTTCTTTCCGGTCGTGTTCGCATGATCGTCGATGGCTGATCGGATGGCGGATGTGAGGAGGAGACACGTGGGCTGTCGAAGATGAATAAAAAGTCCACAGATGATGGAGGATGGACTCACTGCATTGTCGGTGGTCCAGTGCCATCCAATGTCTATTCCGTCGAAGTCGAAGTCGGCTGTGTATCGGATGATACCTCGCGCGAAATTGGGAATGATGGACGCATTCCGTTTCATTTCATCGGCCAGTGCTATGGCATCAGCATTCACGCCCATCGTGCTGATCTGATCGTGATATGTCATGCAGGAGTCTCACTAGATGTCCCACCAGAAATTTGAGATCTGGATTCTTCTTCTTGGAAAGCTGCTTCAATTGGACGTAAGTACCGGTGGGGCCAGTGGAAGATGATGATTGAGGTGAGAATGTACCAGAGGACACATTGTAATTGGCCACAAGTACCGTGAGATGAGAGTATTGGGAGTAATCGATCTGGTCTCATTAGAAGAGATCGTGAAACGTGGACTGACCTTTGATGGATCCAAGTAGCAGGCACCTCCGAGATATACATCCCAATCTTCAATATACCCAAAAACAGTGGGAGCTGAAGAAGTCGCATGTATCAAAGTGAGCACAAAGACAATCAGGTGAGGCCACAGCTGCCGTGATCCCATTTCTGTTTGGTGATGTGCCGATCGGCACATGACATTTTGAAACTGACACGAGTGTGACTGCTGTGCAAATAAACCCAGATCAACGGATGTGTATGTGTGCAATCCTGGTTCTATGTCTTGTACCTACAGCTTTCGAGAAGACAGAAGAGAGGAATCGGTTTCTCTGGTGCCTACCTTTCATTCTTCGGGCGACTAGGGGCATCTAAGTCGCTATCATCAACCTCGTTCGCTTCGATGGACGAATATGCATTGCAAGTACACTGTCACATTTTATTCATGAACCAATCGCTTGGATTACATTTGAAGAGATGAGGGTGCTCGTGTCATCTGACGACAAGGCTGAACCTCCAGAGACAAACTGCGAATTACTAACGATGGCGCCTCCTCTGCTGAGCTGGAAGACGGGAAGAGACCCTGTCTGGGCGAAGTTTTCGTTGTAGACGATGGATGCGCCAGACACAATTTCGGTTGTTCCTTGTCCTCTCAGAAGGTGCTGGTTGCCCGATTGGATCAGACTGCCGGTAGATACGATGATGTTGACGTCGTACGAGTCGAATGCATTATTCGTCAGAATAAGAGATCCAGCGTTGTAAAGAGTTCCTCCTTGTGTCGTGGCATTGTTGTTCGACTTGTGAGGGTGAGAAAGGAGTTCGAGGATGAGATGGATGAAACTCACAAAGGTAGATGAGAAGACTGTGGCGCTACTTCCATATAGAGAAAGAACGCCGCCAGTGCTCGCTAAGTTCCCTGAAGCGATCACGGAAGACATCCGGACTTGACCGACTACATGACGTCAGTCGTGACATCGTACATCAGCATACGTACTTGAACTGTACAGGACACCACCGCTGCCTCCCGCCTGATTTCCCGCGTAGTAACCGCCGTTGATTGATGTCACATTTTTGCTCCATATAGCTCCTCCGTCGTTGATCGCAGAACAAGAAGTGAGGTTGGTCTGAGTCGAGAGGAGTGTACCGTAGACGTAGAAGCATCCACCGTAAGTAGCCCTGGCCGCATTGATGACACATGAAGATAAGGTCAATATACCTTGATTCTCCAGATAGATGACACCTATCAGAGTCAGGTGTGCAGCTACACGGCGTAACTCTTACCTCCACTGTTAGAGGAACGATGATTCGTGAAGACGTCGGAGAAGTGAGAGAGAATTCCACCATCCGAATAGATGGCACCGCCGTTACCCGAGGCAGAATTGTTATTATACAAGTTGTAAGAGCTGAACAGAGAGACTGATCTCCCTCGCAAGCTGATCACTCCGGACGTACCAGAGTTCGAATTGAAAGAAGAATTTTTGATATTCACAGCAGATGGTTGATTGTTGGTGATGTCTAATACCCCTGACGATGTGTCATGATACATACAACACAATTCGAACCAGACGAATCAATGCACCTGCAGAAGATGTTGATGCGATATTACTGAAGGAGCAGCTGGTGATAGAGAGAGATCTCAATCCATTCATGATATAGAAGAGACCTGGGTGAAGAATGAATTAGAATCCACATCTATCGCCCAATATCTCACCTGGTGTGCGGATCTGCGAGAAATTGGACGCAGAGAGAGAAATAGTGTTTACATTGTTTCCATACAAAACGGTAGAGTCACCGGTCACATTCGCGATGACCACCCCGATCATCTGACGACCTTCAACATCCAATTCGATAAGCTTTCCTCTCACCGAAAACTGAGTGATATTGTACAAGCTGAACGACACGTTACCCTGAATCGTTGCAGAAGACCCCACGAGTGTGATGTTATTCTGATATCCAGTGTAATTCACGTGAAACGAATCAAACTGCCCCGACAGATAGATCGTTACGTTACTGCAAGCTGCAGCGGCCACATTGAAATCTGTCGCATTCAGAGGATAACACAATCGACCTCTTCACCTTGTAAGATGTTGTTCGTGGGAGTGAATGACCAGATGCAGATGGCCGGGCATGGAGAAGCCATGGATGCCGAGACGTCAGATTGACACGGAGATGGTGGGAAACATCCCATGGGATTCCCACGCAAATCACACGTTCCCACGCTGCTCGGTACAGCGGTTGCGTTGTAGAAGCTGAGATTATTGTGGCTCAGGTCGATCGTTTGCAAGAGATTCCAAGCGGATAGAGAAGGTATGACCCCGTTGATATGATTGAATCTCAGTATCAGACTCGACAGGTTGCTCCTCTGAGGTAGATACACGACACCCGACAGGTTGTTGTACGATAGATCTAAGACCGAGATCTGAGACGTGAAGAGGGTGGGAGAGAGTGAGCCGGATAGAATATTGTTCGAGGCCGTGAACACTTGTAATTGTGGCATACTGAAAGAAGGTAACGCTCCCGTGATGACGTTGTAATCCAAGCGAAGCGTTTGCACTGCGAATCCACTCAGATAATTTGGAATGGATGGGATGAGATTGCGTGAGAGATCCAAGTAAGTGAGTGAAGTGAGATTGGTGAAATCAGGTATGGACGTCAGGGCGTTACTGTTGAGATAGATCGTCTGCAAAGAAGAATTCATGGTGTTGTTGACTGCCGCGATGATGTTGTTCTGAATGTCCAAGTAGGTGAGATTCTGCGAGGTCAAGTAGGAGGGATGGATCGTCTGTAGTTTGTAATTCGAAGCCATCTCGGCTCGTTGTAGAGAGGGGAGCAGTGATATATCCGGCGCGCTGCCGATCAATCCACAAGCTGTCAGCAGCCTGTCAGTGGTCTATTCATAGATACCATCTACTCACCGTACATGGACAATACCGTCAAACGTGGTAGATTGAGCTGTACGGAATCCATCGTCCAATGGTTCAGGTTGCGACTCAGTCTCAGCTGCTGTAGGCTCGTCATCGTGTTGACGACGTTGGGAAACGCAAAGAAATTGTTCGCGCTGACGTCCAGAATGGACAGGATCGGCATGGAGAAGGTAAACGAGGGAGTGGACTCGTTCAGTAGATTACCAGAGATGACCAGGCTCGTCAGGGCGGGAAAATTTCCCGCCAATAATGGGACTTGCCCGGTGATACCGTTTCCGTCTATGTTGACTCCCTGCAGACGATTTGACACCGCGCTCGTGTTGGGATTGATGCTGACGGCGGAGAACCGACAAGCTGACATGAAGAGAAATTGGAGACTGGGGAGGAAGAAGAGCTGATAAGGAATGGTCCCGTTCAACAGATTGCTAATACGTGTGAGATGATGACAACACGATGTGATGTGACTCACGATCCGAGTTGAATGCTTTGAAGATTGATGAGATTAAATAGAGAGGGTAAATTTCCCGTCAGACGGTTCGAGCTGTGTCGTGTCACCACATCATCACCGCCATCGTGCATCATCAACTCACTCCAGATCTAAGAGGCTCAAGAGTGTCAACTGATTGAGTTCTGCAGGGATCGTTCCGTTGAGCTGACAACCTCTGCAGCCAAAGGACTACGACGATCAGCTGCATGTCTTCACATGTGATCTCACCGTCAGATTCACTAATCTACCGATACCCATCAGATCCCCGGACAGAGCATTGCCAGTGAGTGTAACCTCCTGAAGAGATGTCTGTGTGGGGTTAGAAAGAGATGAGGGCAAGTTCAAATGAAATGAGTGAGAATCATGGGATGAAATGAATTCAGACGTCACGATCAGAAATAAGATGAGACGTACGAGGTTGCCGATCCATGTCATGAGAGTTCCACTGAGACCACAGCTCCTGCGGGGTACTCAGACGAGATGATGACGAGTCTTGAATGCGAAAACTCACCAGCACTGTAATCTCAGAAGGGAGGCAGGGAGTGTTGGAAGGTACGCTGTAAATGAATTGAAACTGAGTCTGTGAGCATCTCATCGGGTGATGCCCCGATCCATCTCACCCGAGCTCGAGAAATGTGAGGCTGGTCATCTGTCCGAAATCAGGCAGTTGACCGCTGAGCTGATTTGATACGGCGTGAAATTCTTGAAGGGTAGTCATCGATCCAATGGATGATGGGATCTGTTTCAAACATGAGTTCTCTTCTAAAATGAACGGTGGGAGAGCCTCACAGTGCCAGTTAATTGTGCACGATTGAAATTGAGATATGTGAGAGACGTCAGATTATTGATGCAACCAGGGATGGAACTGGTGAAAGAATTTCTGTTTAGATTCAGTCTATGGAAGAGGTCGGCGAGCCCACGATGACAGATCCAGGTAGGTCATGTTTGTAAGATAACATAGAGTGGTTGGGATGGCTCCTCTGATTTTGAGGTTGCTTAGATAGATCTTACTCACTCGACCACCCAGTGATCCAATGGATGGATCGATGATGCCACCCCCAATCAGGCTTGAGACAGCGATGAGATACAGCTCATATCCTCCAGGGCCACAAGTGAGGCCATTGAAATCTGAATTACAGGGCTACGGCATCGTGAGCACATTATGCAGGGCAACATCGATCTCACATCAGATCCTGTCCAATAATTTGGATTGCCTGAGGAGAAATGAGTCTGAATTGAAATCCACAGAAGGTGCCCTCACCTCCTAAACTGATCCACACCCTATTGAGTATGATTGCATCGTCTGAGGGTGATGTAATGGCTACAGGAATGAAGAAGATGACTAAGACAGCGAGGTAATACAGGCGCTCCCCCACCATCTTGTGCTTCAGATTCCACCGTTTTGCTTTATAGGGCTCTGTGTCAAGCGGGTCGTCACGAAACGGAATGCCATGTCGTAGCGCTGTCAGATGTCACCGGTGGAGGCGTGCGCTCAAAATAATCTTCGAACTCCTTGTCCCAAGGGCTGTTGATAGGCTACAACCACAGCTTTTCTTCGTCAAACAGATGGATGCGTTGTTGACCGTAGCTTTATGACGATAACATATAGTGTCACATATGACGAATGGGCTGGGTCGCGGTCAAGAAGAGAAATAGGCTTAGGCTGTCAATGTATTGCATTCCATCTGCAGCTGCCTGTGTCATAGCGGATGATGATGGGAACCAGTCGTAGAATGAGATGGACGAAGAGAAGGAGGAAGAAAGTGACGATCAGGTGGCCGATGCCAGGGCATCTCTTCATCTTCAGCCACCCAATCTGAAAGATATATTCCGGAGAGCTGAAATATCCACCCGTCTTGTCACCATGAGAAGCTGCTTAGTATTAGACTATGGTCTCTTCAGCATTTAGTGGACCCACATGTCAACTGTTGCTGTAGGAAGGTCTCGAAGGCCGCTGAGACTTGTCCCGAACGAGTGAGATCGATCGCCGATTTCAGTGCCTGCGAATTCTCCTGTTTTTTCTGAAAGTGAGGTGTACCGACGAACTGCTTTGGTTTAATGCATGGTGAGACCTACTCATTCACCTGGTAAACTAGAGCGGAGATCATATTGACCACAGTGCTCGTGACATAGATCAACACCAACAGTCGGATGAAGTCCAGTGCCACAGCAGTGTAACCGTCTTGAAAATTCATCAGGGTCGTCACTAGCATCGTAGTCTCTGTCTCGATTCAATCACTGTTCATGAATGCCATCGTTACCGTTAGTGGGAACGGAAGAGATGAAAGAGGGGGTGAGTCTGGGTACCACCTCAGTGCAAGCGTTGATCTTCAACCAGAAAGAGACGGCGTGTTGAATGTTCTGCAGTAGATTGTACCAGACCGTGATGCAGAAGACTAACTATGATCAGTCTCTCTTTGATTTCTTCCAGCGTACGTTCTCCGACCCACCACGCACCAGACGTGATCTCTGCATTGTTTCCTGACAGTTGGGAGAGCGTCGCATGGATGGCTTCACCGGGGCCACAGCTGCACCTCGAATAGGAGGACAAGGCGTCTAAAAGGTATACTCCGATGGACATGTTAGTGTTGTGTTTTGTGTTTATGTGTAATAGTGAGAAAAGTCCGTCTATTGTTTCGCTTTCAATCAATCCATCGAGGCGAAGAAGTGTCAATCTACACTGCCTTCCGGCAGAATAGATCTCACTATCATCAGACATCGATGTCGGGTATGTTACATGATCGAGAAGAAGATGACTGAAGGAGAGTGATAAGATACAAACATGAATCATACCGAATACTTGGATTTTGCCATTGAGCTCGCTCGTGAGGCGGGTGTCAACATTCGCGCTGCGATGGTTAGACCAAAGAACATCGAATACAAAGGATTGATTGACATGGTGACTAACACCGATAAAGAGGTGATTCATCATTTCAAATCCGTATATCAGAATTGACTCCTCCAGGTTGAGGGAAGAATCATCTCGAAGATCAAAGAGAAGTATGTATCTGTCTCATCTATCTGTTGCACTCAATTCCCTCAGATATCCTTCTCATAAGATCTTAGCAGAGGAGAGCTATACACCTCAAACGGCCGAAACGAATACAACAGGAAGTCAATACATCTTTGACGATCAACCAACCTGGGTCGTCGATCCCATCGATGGTACCACCAATTTTGTCCACGGGTAATCATCGAACCTTCTCCTCCCCTCAAGACCTCATCAGATACATCTTCGTCTGCATCTCCATCGCTCTTTGCATCAACAAGAAACCCATCATCGGCGTCGTCTACAATCCCATCTTGGATGAGCTCTACACGGCCACCAAGGGAGGCGGAGCCTTCTTGAATGGTCAATCTATCAACGTGTCTAAGACGACCAGCGTCACCCACAGCGTCGTATCTACAAACTACGGTTACGATCGAACTTCTGAGGGTGCAGACTTTATGTTGGGGTGAGTCCTCTCTTTGGACGATGTCGATCATGCAGCATGGTGGATGATGACGGTGATGCAGTAACGTGAAGAGTCTGCTGATGAATAACGTCCAATCGATCCGATCAGAAGGTTCAGCGGCCGTCGCTCTGTGCTTGGTGGCAGCAGGCAGAACGGAAGCCTTCTACGAATTTGGAATGTGAGAAGTTCATCATCATCACCCCATCCACGAGCCAAGTTTTCGTTTGCACAGCTGACTGCTCTTTAGACATCCGTGGGACATTGCAGCTGGTGTTCTGATGATCGAGGAGGCCGGTGGCGTTATGTTAGACCCATTGGACGGCTCAGAACTACATTTAGAGAGCAAGAGAGTTTTGGGTGCCACGCCCGGGGTAGCAGACGAGCTGATGAGGTTATTGAAGAAGACACCTGTGCCGAATAAATACGCGGTGAAGCTTCGATTGTGAGGCGGAGAGTGTCTTTCATTTCTATGTGTTTGCGTATGACTTGGAACGTGAACACGGTGAGAGATCAAGTAGCTGGTCAAGAATGCATTCTCATAAAGAGGATACCATTGTGTGATAAGTGGCATACTTCTTCTGGTCATCAATGAAGAAGACGATGATCCATGAGACTGGCTGGCAGACAAAATGCGGGACTACAAACTGACATGACAGAAGGGCGATCTCACATCACAATCACATGAGCGACCCGATTGACCATGTTGAGAAGTGCATCATCACTGGACAGATTTGTCACTCTCGACGATGCAATCGTTGGATCTTCTTCTTAGATTTATTGAAACAGGATGACAGTAAGGAGCAGGTCTTGTAATGTACAGTGAAAATCAGTTTTCTAACTCAGTTCCAGGTCATCTTCAGACGTGATGATGGTAGTTTGGATAATCACCTATGGGATGATCTATGGCGAATCGTCCGCAACGGAGACATCATAGAAGCAACTGTCGGTCCACTTCTGTCTGAATTTGATAAACAAAGAGGTTACAAGGTATTGAGTGATCCATTCTGAAAACGATCTGACTGAAAACCACCAGGCTTGGCAAGGATATCACATCAATGTTATAGAACATTACGACGCCACCAAAGACCCTTTCCCCGCTCATGTTTCGATGGTGCATTTCATCATCATCAATCCTTTCTTCTAATGACGATGAAACAGGGTGCCACAGTCGTATCCACTGATTCTATCTCCAATAAAGAAGGAGAGAGGCAACCCTGCCGTTACATGATCAATCTCGGCCAATGTCACAGAGGAGATGAATGTCCCTTCTTACATCCCAAAGAAGAAGAATTGAAAGAAATCAAGAGGCGATGGGCAGAAGAAAGAACAAAGACGAGAAAGGTATAGACATCACATCACCATCACATGTCAACTTGTATTCACGATCGATGAACAGGACAGAGTTGAGAAGGGAGTCGATAAACATTCTCACTCGGGTGGAAGCGAAGCCTCCGAAAGAGCTCTCATCTTCGTGAGGTGATCATCCATCGAGAGACCGTCTGACTCGTGTAGGTGGCTCGTCGATACCTTCGGTGTGGAAAAGTTGAGTGGTGGCTCTGGAGTCTTAGACATCGCTGCGGGAAAAGGACAGATCGCTCAGTTCTTGGCAGAAGCTTACGGTGTGAACAGTACCACAGTGGAACCAAAGATAAGACATCGCAGCAAGTGAGATCTTCTCGTGAACAATCGGAAGACAAGAAAGACGTCAGAAGCTGATGACAATAGAACGTACGCGAGGAAGTTGAGGGAGAAGGTGAAGAAGGAGAGAGAATCCCGCGAAATCTCGCGACCACCTACCACGGTGAAGGAGGTGACTCCATCTACAACGCGCCACTTCTCACCGCCCCACGACAGATCCATTCGATGTTCGACGGACACTTCATGACGAACCACGGAGACCTCCTCAAGAGATCATCGGTCATGATCGGCATGCACAGTGATGAGGTCATCGTCTATCCAGTCTGTCGCATGACATGAAGACAGGTAACGGAACCAATTGTAGATGCAGCCATCGCTGCGGGAGTGGCATTCGCTGTGGTCCCCTGCTGCGTCTTCAGTTCCCAGAATCGACACCGGAGGACTCGAAATGGAGAGGAGGTACGTACGTTACGTCGGACGTGGATGACACGACAAGGTGACCAACACCACGACATTCATCGAGTATCTATCGGAGAAGACAGAAGGTGTACAAACCGCTTCCCTCGATTTTTCCGGGAAAAACACCGTAGTCTTCTGCAAGGGTAAAGGAGAATAAACGGTTTTATTTCGTTTTATTTTCGAGGGAGAATCACTTGAGGTGCCAGGGATTCATATCTCTTGGTTTGTGTCGTATGGCATCCATTGCTCTCGGTAGTAATCTCGCTCCCACTTGTCGGTGGACTTGGCTCAAATTGCAGCGTGGACGATTCTTCTTGATCTGTCATCACGTCAGATGAAAAGTGTGTACGTGTGTGATGATGAGATTGGTCATGTGATGGTATTGATGATCACGTTGATGATGGAGAAGATGAGGGTGATGGCTGACCTTTCTCAAAGCGTCTGGTAGATCTTGTGCCACTCCCTTCATCACCATGAGCAAGGCTAAGAACAGAACACTGCGACCGTGACCGGCTGCACAATGGATGTAGATCGATCCCTGCTTGCGTCACTTTTCAACCATACAGATACTCTTCACCTTAGATAGATCCCAGTCGAAAGCATACAAGAGCTCTTCCAGTATATTGTCGTCGTCTGTGTGGAAGGATGTATCTAAACCGGGCAGACAACGATATGTCTTATTGTGGATGAGTGCATCCACCTGGAGATGTGAGATGATGTGTATGTCCAAAGTTGAATTCACCTCTACGAATTCGCATGTGAGATCGATGATGAGGCCCACGTGAGGTGGGAAGGGAGTCCTCTCTCTGTCTATCTTCTCTTTTGTTTCCTTCTTACTGGAGCGATGTGAGATCGATCCGGTGACAGACGAATGACTCACGATTGTCCCGCAAGGTCTTCGTCTAATGTAACTTGGAATCCAAATAAGAAGGGAAATCTTTGAGAGGTCAGACGACTGCGACATGATCATCGACACGAACCTGCCCACGTAAACTCTGTCACACACTTCCTCATAAATTGGCTCGTCGTGATTAAACCTGGCTCTGATGGCCCAAACTCCCCACAACTAATCGACTTGAACATCACATTGACGAGTAAATGCTACTTCACCTCTGCATAGACAGGTGCCAACAGAGCCAGATTCCACAGAGGGATCTTCCCAGTCTTTCGATCTGACCTCGAATCAGAGAAGATCTGATAAAGTGGATGGACAATATTCACCTTTACAAGTGATTCTATAATCATTCAGAACGTACGCAGTGGCGAATATAGCATGCGACACGCATGCCCAAGCGAATACGGGGGATACCTTTCTGGACAGAATCCCATATCCCACTGCTATACCGAAGAAGACGACGCCCAGTGCTTTGTATTTCATCGTGATGGATCAGATCTGTGGATCTTTACCTTCGAACAAATTTCGTCCGTACATTTCGATAATCTTTCTGGTGTACCTGATGCTAAGCTCGAATGACAATTAGAGAGCAAGGAAGAGCGTGGTAACAAAGAGATTGGCACGGGACGTATAGACGACCATGAAGGTTACAGATGACCTCCGGACAGCCAAGACAATTGTCTCCCCCATATACAACGTTTAACTTGCGATCTTCCTACTCCCGTGCGATCCATGTCCGTTCATCATGATCTCAACCATCCAAATCATGTGTGCGTCTCACAGGGTCTGATTTATAGACAAAAACCGATACCGTGATTCTGGCATCTTGACTCCACTGAAGTGATACCCGAGTGCAAACTCCTTCGCCGTGCTCGTCCTGTGGTTCTCCACGTGAAACTGTGACACCCCCACCCATCCCCCCCTGCACCTCACGAACACGATCTCCTGCTGGATGTCATACTTGATCATCCCTGGCTCGTACTGCCCTTCAAACTTTTCGACGTTCTTGTAAGAGATCTTTGTATCGGGTGGGCACACTTGGCTCAATTTGACTTGATTTCCGTTGTAAGCGAAGAGACAGTGGACACCGACCGTGTCTCCCAGGGCCCTCCATATCCTGTAGACGTCCTCCGCCGTGTGTCTGTTCCAATCGATGTAGCCCATGGATCTGTCGGTTTCAATGTGTGGTTCTACCTCTCTCACTCACCGGTTGATCTTTCCCGCGTAAGAAGCTACGTGTGGCATGTCCTTCTGATCCCTCGCCTGCCTCCTCTTCTCTTCTAAATGACACAGGACCTGTAGAACTTGAGTTTCTACTTTGATTGGTGCACCTCACGTCCATGATGGCGTGAGAGCCACTCTCGGCCAGACGGTCTCTCAGTGATGTGAACGTGTCGTGTGGATGTATGGACTGGGAGGATCAATGAATGTCTTTACGTCTCTCTTCTCACGTGCTCTGATTGGTGAAGTATTTTACCGACGTCGAATTTGCCTCGGCTGAGTTCAATGACGGAGATGCCGGTCTGATGATCGTTGTTTAAGAGGGCATGATAGACGGGTGCCGCTCCTCTGTATCTGTGATGATGAGTGATGGAAGTGGAGGTGGATTGGATGGTTACTTGGGGAGGAGGGAGGGATGCATGTTGATGCCGTTGAGGGGAAAGAGATCGAGAACATGATTGGGAATGAGATGTCCGTAAGAGACGACGACTGCTATATCTGGGGGAACGTGAAACGATGGCTTCCATGATTTTAATGATTCTGGCTGATGGATCGTCATCCCTTCTTTCGATGCATAAGAAAATACAGGTCCTTGTCAAGAATTCAATAAATCCATGAAAATGACACTCATACCTGTTTGGTTCTGTGGTGTGAGTACCTCTAAATGTCCAATTACTTTTGGTCGGTTATCTCTCCCGGCTGCATCATTGTCAGTCTCAATATCATACAATTATCCACGCACTCTGATTGATCCTCAATTGCTCTAACGTTTTGACAGAGACCTGATCAGTCCCAAAGAAGAGGACATTATATTGGCGAGTGCTGTTGCATCGAACTCTGATCGGCGATCCAAAGAGGTTCTGGGATAGAAACAAGGATCTCCTGTTCAATAAATAGAGTCGATTCATCCAGATGTGATTCGAGGGGTGATGTGATCTTCGCAGTTGTAGACAAAGTAGCCACCGGACGCAAACGACTGACCACAAGCCCCTAAATCATTCGCTGCTTAGTATTAATCAGTCTCGATATTCGCTGTTTAGTGTGAATCGTTAGTCATTGGCCATGACAATGATGTGATACAATCAGATGTTGTACGACATCAGATTGTTGAAATTCACGATGCAACGAACGCGTACACATCCAATGTTTTCTTCTAGGAGATAGTAGTACAGTGCCATTGATGTCACAACAACCTACGACACGCCAGTCGATTTAGCTAACACGCTGACTCTCTCTATCTCCACGGCTGACCCAATGCTTTCCCTCGAACACGTCAAACCCCTCCTCTTATTGGCTTATTCGGAGGTGTCTGAGAAGCCAAGTTGAATGGTGTTTGTCACAACGGTCACGGAAAATGGGGCTAAGAATAGAATTGTGATTCACGAAACAGAGGATCAAAGGATCATCCTTCCATCCGTTACAAGGCATCCTCATGTCTGAATCCAAAGCAGCAGCATCAGCATCGTCCAAGAAGGAGACGATATCAGGAAGAGTCCAGGGTGAGAAGGCCAAGGACGTCCGAACATCGAACATTATCGCGGCGAAAGGTGATTGAAAATCATGTGCAATCGAGGAGAGTGAACAGATGTCAACGATACACAGGTGTTGCAGATGCAGTTCGTACCAGTCTCGGCCCTCGTGGCATGGATAAAATGGTATGTATTGGGTCACATTCTATGTTATAATCAAGGGATTTCTATCGTTTATTGATAGTGATTTAGATCGTATCACCGAATAATGAAGTCGTGATCACAAACGATGGTGCCACGATTCTGAAGCAATTGGAGGTCAACCACCCTTGCGCTAAAATGGTGAGGAAAAAACATAATTGACCAAGAGCACAATGAATTCTTGGCACGATCACATTTCGAAAATCATATGATAATCTCGGAATGCTCATCAGAAATCAGCTCGTCGATCTGTCTCACGCACAAGACGTTGAAGCCGGTGATGGAACCACCACCGTCACTGTTCTCTGCGGTGCTCTCCTCGGTCAAGTCCAGAAGCTGCTCGCCAGAGGAATCCACCCCTCCACCATCAGCGAGGCCTTCTTAGAGGGTGAGTCCATTTCCCGCGAGACCACACGTGACCTCCATCAGGCGCACTCCAGGCCGAAGACATCATGCAGAAGATGTCCAAGCCCGTCGACCTCTCAGACCGCGAATCCCTCCTCAGCGCTTCCAACACTGCTCTCTGCTCCAAGGTCGTCTCCCAAAACACCGCCACACTCTCTCCCATCGCCGTCGATGCCGTCCTCAAGATCGTCGACCCCATCAAGGACACGAACGTCGACTTGAACAACATCAGACTGGTGAAGAAATTGGGAGGAACGATAGAGGAGACCGAGCTTGTGAACGGACTCGTTTTCACTCAGAAGGTTGCACACGGTGCCGGAGGCCCCACGAGGGTCGCTAACGCCAAGATCGGACTCATTCAATTCTGTATTTCTCCACCAAAGACAAACGTGAGAGGAAAACCGTCGAATGCACGAGCTGATGTGGACAGATCGACAGCAACATTGTCATTTCGGATTACCAGCAGATGGATCGCATCTTGAGAGAGGAGAGACAATACATTCTCGACATCTGCAAGAAGATCCAGAAGAGTGGATGCAACGTCCTCCTCATTCAAAAGTCCATTCTCAGAGACGCCGTGACCGATCTCTCCCTCCACTATCTCGCCAAGCTCAAGATCATGGTCATCCGCGAGATCGAGAGAGAAGACATCGAGTTCATCTCCAAGGTGAATCCTCTCCATCTACAACGACTGACCTTCACAGACCCTCAAGTGCACCCCCATCGCCAGCGTAGAGTCGATGGAGGCCGACAAATTGGGCAGCGCCGAACTCGTTGAGGAAGTTGCCACGGGTGACGGAAAGATCGTCAAGATCACCGGTGTCCCCAGCAAGTCCACCGTCTCCGTTCTCGTGAGAGGATCGAACAAGTTAGTCCTCGACGAGGCCGACAGATCTCTCCACGACTCTCTCTGCGTCATCCGCTGTCTCGTGAAGAAGAGGTGAGAGGAATGAGACGCACGGTGGACTCACCCCTCTAGATTCTTGATTGCCGGAGGTGGAGCACCCGAGACGGAGCTGTCCCTTCAGTTGGGTCAGTGGGCGAAATCGCTGACGGGGCTCCGCAGCATCTGCATGTCTGCTTACGCCGATGCCTTTGAGGTCATTCCTTACACGCTCGCTGAGAACGCTGGATTGAACCCCATCGCCATCGTTACGGAGCTGAGAAACCGACACAAGAAGGGAGAGGTGAGGATAGAGAGGTAGAGAGGGGAGCTGATGAGGGTAGGTGAACGCGGGAATCAACGTGAGGAAGGGAACTATCACCAACATATTGGAAGAGAATGTTGTACAGCCACTGTTGGTCTCCACCAGCGCTGTCCGTCTGGCTACTGAAACAGTTGCTATGATCCTCAAGATTGACGACATCGTGAGTGTCATCTCTTCTCATCATCACCTCTTCTTCTCATCTTCACCTCTTCTTCCTTCTCACCACCCTCAGATTGCTGTAGCCTAATTTGAATAAAACACGTATCAAAAACTCTTCTCTTGTTTTCAAATGCGCTGGTTTATGAATAGGACGTTGTGATTCGATGCAGATAGAGGAGACTGTGCGTAGTACCTTCCGCTTCTATTTCCGTCCTCCGTGTGGATCTCAGGAAGCGAGCGAGGCCTTTAGAGGGGCAGAGGTTGACTGGAGATCTGAGAAAATCGGATCAATCGATAGTTCCGCAGTGTGGAGGACGAGAAAGTCACCTTTAAGCACCTCATGGACGTCCGCAGAAAGAATGCGGAAAAAAGCGGGCTTTCTCAGGCAGGAAGGATAGCGCCATCGCATAGACACAAAAAAGCCGACCGACACATAGACCGCCAGGCAGTGAATGGTACTGAACCCTCAACCGACACCCTTATTCCACGACATCGTCTCCACTGCCTCTTGAGTGAGTGACGTCTGCAGATCAGCCGCTAACCGATTATCATTCATGGCTAATCTTGTGACAGATAGTGAATCGCGATCTGAATAGACATGTTCGACATCAAATTATCCGCTCGTTACACCGCCTTGTTCGCCCACCTCTGTCTCATCGTGGCTGAGATCTTATGGGGTAGCATGGTGGTATTCAGCAAGAGTGGCTTAGAGACCATCCATCCCTCCGTCTTCTCTTGCCTCAGGCTGTCACTCGCTGCCATCATCTTCTTCATAGTCGCCTCCATCACAGATCGAGAGAAGCTATACACCAAGCCCACCGAATCCGAATTCAAAAACTACCTTGCCATGGGCATCCTGGGTGCGTACCTGTCATTATGAGTCTGCCTTCAAAGTTGACACGTTCGCAGTGGGACTCTTCACCATCCTCTTAACTTTCGGTCTCCAATTATCGACCGCCACCAATGCCGTCATCTTAGAGATGACTTCCATTCCATTCACATCAGGTATCGCCATCTGTCTGGGAAGAGAGCCCTTCTCTCCCCTCCGTCTGTTGGGCGTCTTCTTAGGTGCCGCCGGTGGTCTCATCATGGTCGAAGTGGAGAAGCTGCAGCTGACCGGACCCTACTTCCTCGGTAACATCCTCCTCCTGATCGAAGGCCTCATCTTTGCCATCTACCTCATCATGGGAGAGGTCGTCTACAAGACAAAACCCGCGACCGTCGTCAACTTGTGAGTCAGAGACATCTCACACTCTCCTCACCCTCTACAGTTACACCAACACCTTCGGTGCCATCCTCAACATCGCTTACACCGGTGTCGCCCACAGAGACCTTTTCAAATTAGACACTCTCATCTCCATGGACATGTGGACGTGGGCTTCCATCATCTACTCGGTCCTGATCGGTTCCGTCATCGCCTACCAGATCTACTCGTGGGGTCTACGCAACACTTCGGCCGTCATCTCTTCCGTCTATTTTCCGGTGAGTCTAAGACACCCACCATTCGACTCACTCTGTGCAGGTGCAAGCTCTATCGGGGATGGTGTTAGCTGCTCTCTTCTTAGGAGAACACATGGCCCTGCGAGTGGTCGTGGGTGGCTTCACAGTGTTCGTGGGGGTGCTGGTGGTGCTCTACACACAGAAGAAGAGGGAGGGAGAAGAGAAGGACTGCAAGTATGAGAGCGTGGATGGAGGGGAGGACATCGAGCTGAATGCACGTGGAGAGAGTAAGACACAATTGGAAGTGAGGGAGGAGGAAGAGAGGGAAGAGGAGGAAGAGAAGGAGGGGAAGGGATTAGAAGTGGTGGTGGTCATCGAGAGCGTACCCACGGAGGGAAACGACTTCAACATGAGACAGACCCTGGACTTTGTTCCGCAAGGGAACATTTGAAGAGACGAAGATAAAGACGTATTTAATCAGGAATTCATCCATCGATCACGAGTGAAAGCTGTGTAAAACGGCTAAGAGCGACGATGCACCAAGAGTTACGAAGAAGAACGTGAGAGGTGCATTGAACACAGAGCTGACGTCTATCGGTGTGGATGTCTTCCTTCTTCCACCGCTCTCCTTGTGTTCAGCGTCTGAGTTCGAGGAAGAAGCTCCACCAAAGAGGAAGGATCAGGAGAATGGGAGGTACATGCAGATGTACTGAGGAGTTTGCAAGAGTTTTTATCATTCTGTGTCTTCACATCCTGTTCCTCTTCCCTAACACATTGCGACAGTTTGGGCAGACGTGAACTGTATCCTGGGTTGATTCCAGGCAGAAGGGGATCAAACAACAACCGAGCCAACCTCCAAAGAGGCAGATTCCACCTTCAGAGTGTCAAGAGAGCCGAATCGAACGAATGGACGCACCAGCGGCGAGCCAAGTCAAGGATCCTGGTTCATGGCTGGTTTGAGTGACAACTTGAGCGTGACAAAGTGGGCACGTGGTCGGTTGACCGCTATCATCCTCTTAGGGTGAATCTTATTCCAAACACTCACACATCATGCTGCCATCGATGCATTACATACGCTTGTGGAGCACATGTCGTATAGGACGGCTGAGGTTGATATTGAGGCTGTATATATTGAGGTTGTTGGTATTGGGGTTGTTGGTACTGCGGCTGCTGATAAGCCTGCGGCACTGGAGGAGATTGAGGGTGTGGTTGAGGTGCGGCTCCATTCAACAGGGGTTGATTCTGTCCTTGCTATCCATCGTTAGACAAACGTGATCCGCTTTAGACTGCTCTCACAGGTTCAGCCATGTCGATGCTTCTTGTGTGGGGTTTGTTTTGGTTGGTCTTCCGAAATTCGTGGGTCGTCGCGACATTTCTGACAATTTTATCAACTTTAAATAAATAGGGAAACAATCATTTTATATTCAACAGTTGACGTAGAGCTCGTTGATTTGATTCTGACGTGCCCTGAGGGATGCATAATACGATTGCAGAGCTTCCTCCCTCTCTCTCCTCTTTTCATCCAGTAACTACATCCTATCAGAACAGAATCCATCGACCTCCCCACCCTCTTCCTGTATTGGATCAAACTCGGATTTTTGATCAACATGTAAGCCAATCTCCATCGAATGACGGCCCTCGGTGTGTGTCCTGTGTTGGCTGCATCGGGGAAAGTCTCGTACAACTTGGTCAGTTTCCCTGTACCACGTCAGCGACCTCTTCGAAGCCTTCTCTTCACCTCTCCTCCTGTGAAAGAAATCGATGGTGTTGAGCAGTGGGTTCATCGCCCTCTCCACTTTCTTCGGTCGAATGAATAGAACGAAGATCTGCTTGACGGGGCTGGAGAGAGTGAGAGAAGTATACAAGTGAGTACGTACTGGTTGTAGTGGACGTCTGTGATCACGGCACCGTTCCAAGCTCTCCATCCGGAATCTAAGATGGCCAGTGAATCAGGCATCCTGGTGGCGTCAGCTGTGATAAGAGGAAGAGACTTTGATGACGATGAGTGTAGATGATGATGATGATGATGATGATGATGATGATGGATGTCGTAGGATCTCACATGGGCATGTCAGTTCTAGGGAACAAGATGATCGTTCCCATGATCGAGATAATGAAACGAACGGAACCACCCATCAGACCCGAGATACTATGTGGATGTCATTTCACGGTGGTACAGTCGTCCACTCACACAGAGGTGAAGGTGGCGAAGAAATCGAGAGCACCAAAGAGGCCTCTGAATCGAATCTCCATTCCTGAGGTGATCAACCGGAAAGCACTGCAGGTCATCAGACAACGAACGAGCTCGACGGATGATGCATTCACATTCTCTTCAACATGGCGATGAGTAAACCGACACCAAAGATACCCAATAAGAAGGCCCAGAGGTCATCCTGTCATAGTGAGTGAGAGATCAATGATATTCAGATGGTGAAGACGATCGTACCCTCAGCCAAGCTTTGACAGATTCCAGAGTGCAAGCAGTGATGATGCACCACCACATGAACCAATTGAGCATGAAACCGATGAAGCTGTACATGCCTTGGATACCGATGTAAGAAGTGCAGTGGTACACTTTGAACTGACTCCTTCGTATCGGCCACTCCCCCATTCTCAGTCGGTGACTCTGATCATCGTCAGTCACCGTATCTCTCTCCACTCACCCATCTGATCGTGTTCTTGATCAAGAATAACCAATTGAGGAGAATGATGGGTACCACAGCCTGAGAATGTGTCAGCCATGATCGCGTCTTCTATCGTGAAGAGAGATGGAGGAGAGAACGGAAGACGTACCCCGAAAGCGTGATAACCAGAGTGGACGGCATTGATGATGAAGATTCTGGCGAAGGTGACCCAGTCAGCCAACTGTTGATCCAACTCGGCTAATTTGTCCAACTCCGTCGTGTCCATGTGGAGTGAGCTGGCTACCCCCGAAGCCTGTCTAACGGCCGACAGAGAGTGCTGTTCTCGTTCAGATGACATCGTGTCACATCTTCTCACCCTCATGGTATCCAATCGAACGGTGTAAGCGTAGGCTGTCACTTGGAAGTAATCGATGATGACTGTGGCCACCAGACCTGCATACACGCAGAGTAGGACACTGATGGCAGCAGCTACGATGAAACGAGTGGATAACAAGAAGTTTCGAGAGTTCTCAAAGGGTTGATGGTTGGGATAAGCTGTTTCACTCGTCACATCCTCTAGACATCAGATGTGTATACGTACGAGAAGTAGAGGGGGTGTAGAAGATGCTGATGAACCACGCCAGGAGCCAATGTCTCTTCTTCGTTTCTTTGGGTAATCTGAACGAGACGATGAGATCGTTTACAAGGAAGAATGTAACTCACGGTCTACGATAAGTGAGGAGCAATCGAACGTGCCTCTCAGCAGCCCAGATCTGGATTCGATTGGTGAACCAATCTGGTTTGTAGATGAGAATGAGGAAGACAAAGAACATGGGAACCACTCCGATGACCAGAGCGGCGGCGTACAGACCCTACGACCTTCAGTGCACACTCGTTTCACTCTCTTCACCTTGATGATGTAGAATCGAAAGTCGTTCGAGAAATAAATTAAGCGGATGGTTTCTACGGAGTAGTAGATGTAATACGCGGTGACGCTGATGCTACTGATGATGCCGAGTATGACCCAATATAGAATGGACTGTCTCGATGCATTCGTCAAAAAGTATGGAATAGTCAACAGCATGGCAATGTACACTCTCGCTCTGTTCTTGTAGCCACCTATCACGGTCAGTTGGTTCAACGAACGATACACTCACTCAGTTGAGACAGATCGGGGATGAGTTCGTTGTATACGTCGAAGGGTTGAGAGAAGTTGGATGGAATGCCATCACAAGTGAAGTTGATCATGTAGTTTCCACTCTCTCCTCCTATGAACCTCAAGTCTGTGAATCGATACATTCCCTCTTCATCCGTGTGTGTCCCTCCCTACTCCTTTCAGTCTCTATCCATTTTTCATCGTTTCACATCGAGATGACTCATATGAAAGAGTACTACTATTATCTCTATATATGATCGAGTGAAAAGACATCGAGTGAGTAGATGTGCAGATGACTCACAGTGAAATTAGCGATGAGACCATTACCGACGATCTCGATAGATCTTCCCTTGAGAGGGAGACCAGAGTGATCGGTGACCCGTATGACAGGCTGAACGAGACTCTTCTGATCATCTTGAGGGTGAAGGGAGATACTCACGGGACCGTCACCGCTCTGTGCGGGGTCTCTGACAATGTCCACGCGATACACCGGATTCTTCAGTTGGAAGGTGGTCGTAATGATGCTGGCATCACTGATCATCGATACGAACGAGAATCGGTACAGTCCTGTTCATTTGGCATCAGATGACGTATAGCGTAGGTGTTTCGTGTGTACATGGGATGAGATGTAGGTGATGTACAGAATGTGTTGCGTTCACCTGGTTTACCCGCTCTGATCTGTATGTTGAAACGAGCGGTTCCCCTCTCGTCAGTAGCTTCGATCTGCTGCAATCCCAACTTGATGGTGTGAGTCTTATCCGCCAGAACAACCTTCTCCCGTCAATCATCTCCTATCTCTTCTCTCTTCTCACCCTCAGAGGTGTCTTTGTGATGTAATTTCCTCCCGGTGCGAGGGCCACGACGTCAACCGAGATACTCTGGCCCACAAAGACCACCGAGGGAGGTTGTCTCTTCACCACCAAAGCCGCAGGACTCTGTGTGGGTCGAATGGTCGACGTGTTGATGAGGTCACCGGTGAAGGCGTTGATCATGAACACGGCCGTGTTCAACTCGTCGTTCTGTGTGGACTGTATGTCCCTCGTCTTGTTCTTTCCGATGTTGATGGGTAACCTTCCCCCTCCTCCTATGATGGGTATACCCAATCTCTTCACCTCTCCTCTTCTCATCACTTGTCCTCTTCTCATCATTTCTCCCCTCTTCTGAACGGAATCTCCGGTCGAATTTGTCATATTCGTGCTGCCGGGGAAGGCAGTGGAGTAGGTGATACCATCGATGATGGGTGCGAATCTGACTTGATGATCGAGCCCAGCGAATCTATCACCGTTAGAACTCGTGATGAGATGCTTCTCACCGATACTGCCCGGAGATGTAGAAGGGCAAGTTGGGATCGAGGAGAACGTCACCGGCGGGATAGACCAAGTTCTTCGTCTTGTTCTTTACGTGCGATACCGTCGTGACTTTGATGGTGAAGTAGGATATGGCGGTACCCAGAGTGATGATGGACAACGGCTCTCTCGTGATGGTCGCCGTTGGAATCTCTTCGATGTAGAAGGGCTTCGTGTAGATGGTCGTCAATTCCTTCCCCAGTCCATTGTGACAGGACACGGCGATACGGTAGTACCCTTGCGCTGCACACAGGACGGACAGAGCTGGACGATCCTCTGAGCTCACTCCACGATCAAGTCTCACCTTTCCACGTCACAGTGCCGTTCTCATCGGCCGGTATAGAGAGGGTGTTGAACATGTTCGTGGAAGATCGAGTGGGCAAGCTGCCCAACAGACCTTGTGTCGTCAAGTATCCATCCTGATCGACCAACTGCGCGACTAATCTGGGAGAAAGTTACTCCACCGTGGGAGGAGAGATCGTTTCACCTGACGTTACGGAAGGGAACACCCGAGTCTAAGACTCGGAGGGAGAGTTGGTTGGGTAAGAGCTCGTTGAGGGCCACGTTCTCTTGTTCGTCACTGATCCATTCCATCGTAGTGTTAGCCTCTCGATACACGTAAAAGTAGTTGCTGTACAATCCTCCGTATTTCACGGCGATCTGCAGACGAGAAGCGTAGTTGAGTTCCATCTGTGACGATCAACCGAGAGAAAGAGAGACACTCACCCTCATGAACCTACGAGTTCCATTCTCTCGCGTAGATTGTGTGATGTTCATGTACAACTGAATGTCGCTCGATGGTAGTGGCTCGGCCGGATTCAACAGATCGGGCACGGGGTAACCCAACCCTTGGATCGGTAACCTCTCGTCGTTCTCATCGAATGCGATGACCTGCGTTCAGCGTCACGAGGTGCATGCCATCGAGATCTCACCTCCATGGAGAATACGGTGGGATCATCACCAATGTCATCTGGATCCAATCGAAGAGAGACACGTGTGATGGGGTTATAGACTCGGAGGGTAGTGATGTCGCTGTGGAAGCATCTGGTCTTCGCACCGATGTAGATGGTGTCAGACGGCACTGTTGTGTTGAGATCACTCTACGTTCACGTCGACTCACTGCTGAGGGTGATGTCAAAGTGGACGAGTCCGTAGCTGTCGCTCATCTTCGTGGAAGGAGTTCTCAGTGTGACGGCGTCATCGAACAAGAGTGAATCGGTGGATAAGTATAGACTCAGTTCCTCTAGTTCCCTCGGTAATCCCGTTGGAGATTGTACCTGTTCGTGTCAACATACGATGGATGAGCGAGGGAGAGGGTAGATCACCAGGTAAGAGATACGGAAGGGAACGGAAGAGTTGATGAAGGGAGGATATTCGATGATACGGGGAACGGGGCAATTGACACCGTACAAGATGCTCGTGCTGTTGACCACCCTTATCTTCTGCTCGTTCACCCAATCGTCCACTCTGAACGTCAGTAGAGCCGTTCCCGAGTCATTCATGTGACCGATGATCATCATGCTCTCCACGAAGATACTTCCGTAGGAACTGTATTCCTTCAATTCACGATGACTCTCTCCTCTCACTCGGATGGAGCACTCGTGTACAGGACTTCAAAGTCACCGTCCGCCGAAATGCTAACGGTCTTCCCCGGTACAGCTGTGGATGTTCAGAATAGAAGGATGAGGTGACTCACGCTTCCCCGACTGATCGAAGGCGGAGATGGCGGGTAATTTTCCCGTTCCGAGGGGCTCACCCACCGGAAATACGAGACCCTCTGTCACCCACATCACCGTAGCTTGATTCACTATCTCTCTCACTCCTCCGTTCACATCGAACGATCTCACCTCTCGATGTCACGTTGAAAGAGTAAGGCTCAGAGGCAATTCCGTCACAGACGAAGACGACCTGGTAGACACCCAACGATCCCAGCGTGTTGAACATCATGTTCCTCAGGTCCGTTCTGTTCTCCTCAGTCTCGCTTCTCTTCTGGGTCTCACCTTCCGTGCTCGTCGGTGGGTTGACTGACACCTTCGTACAGATCTTTTCGGTTCCTGTCGACGTTCTTCGGTGAATATGGATGTCCCACTACAACGAGTCAGTGATCACGGACACAGGTGAAGAGCTCACCGATGGTGGTGATGTGCGCGATGACGATTTTTCCCGCCAACGGTTTGTCGCTGATGTTCACATCAATCGAAGATGATGATGAATGACATCGATGAACGAGACACACCCGTTGAGTACGGTGAAAGAAGGGAAATGGGTGAAGGGTGCTCCCTCCACGACGGTGGTGTCGATGGTCTCGTTGATGACAAGTTTGAAGTTGACGGAGGGATGCAATTCGGTGGGTTGATTGGGCAGCATCATGGTGACACCCTCACAGTAGAAGTAGAGGAAGTTATAAGGTGTGTTCGTTCCTTCCATGCTGACGTTATCGAATCGACTGATTCCAGATGGATCGGAAGATGTGATGTGATTCTTCAGAGAGGCTGTTCTCCTCAATGTTTGTCTTCTCATTCGACTCACCGTATCTCACTACCACCAGATCGGGGAACCAGTCTGCGTTGCTAGAGGAATTACTCATGATGCTCACTGTTCAGATATCAGACATATGTATCATCGTGGTACATATGATGATGGAATGTGTATGATGATGATGGACGTGTATGATGATGATGGACGTGTATGATGATGATGAATGTGTATGATGATGGAATGTGATGAACACCTTTCTTATTGGGGATGGGACGACCGAGAACATCGTAGATCAAGATGGAGACTGACATGAGTGTCGTGGGATCCCAATCCATGGGGTAGCCCTGATCCACAGGCTCACCCCCCACGGTATAGCTCGTCAGCATCATGTCCGAGACAATAGTCGACAGCAGAACGTACGAGTGAACCACGGCCTCGTCCGATCTATCCTATTCACTCTCTATCTCTCCGCTGCTCTCACCTGATGGCTAAGGAATACATTCCCACCACGTTACTGTGGATGACTAACCCTTCGAAGACAGCGAAACCATCGTAATCGGTCAATGCGATGGGATTGGAGATCATCGAGTCTGTCTCTCTTCAGTTTTGGAACGAGAGGATGATGTCACCTTTGTATTTGCAGAATAAAGAGGTGTAGTCTCTCATGGAGAGTTTGATGGGTTGGATGCAATCGATGTATTCATCACTACCCCCTGGTCCTTGAACTGTGACTCCCTCCACGGATATGGTAACGTTCTTATTGGATATGGGTATATTGATTTTGTTTAGAACTTGGACCTGGATCATCTGAGAAACGGAAGAATCCGTCGTCTCACCGTCATGTTTCCCGGCATCTCCACATCAAAGTACAGAAAGGCGGGCATGGGTGCAATCACTCGGATCTATACAAGTGTCAGGGCAGTGATAGACAAAGAAAAATTGCACCTCGTCGGCTTCAGTGGCGGATTGCATGGAACGAAGGACAGGAGTGAAGATTTGGTCACCAACGAGTGACCAGATAAGAAGCATCGTAGTGAGAGCCCACCAGCGATTTCTAAACTGGGTGGTGACCATATCATAAAACAACTAATCATGTGAGAAAGTTCCGACATTCCCATCTCCTGATGTTGGACTCACTGGAACATGGATGTCAATTCTTCTCAGAAAGCGTAGTACCTTCATACGAAACCTCTTTGATTTCGTCTGAGGGGGTCTAGGTGTTTCTCCCTCACTAATCGTGGACATACGATATGTATTGTCGTCATCCCAAGTATCTCTTCGAATGAGGGGCTGCTGCATGATCGCGGGCAGAGGAAAATGAATTCTGAAACGTTTGCGATGGCCACATGTCCGTCAAACGTCACACAGCCCGTTTTACCCATTATGAGCTTTATTTCCTCATCCGTACTGGTGGATGATCTCTTTGATCTGCCCTATGGAATTCTCTACGCAAGCATAGCCACACTGTATGGCAAACTCTGCCTTCTCAAAATCGAACGTCTCCATGCCAGGTAATCTGGGGCACAGCTCGATCTCGGGTGGATCACCCGCCAGACGTGAAGACACGATCTTGTTTTGCTATCGAATCCATCAGACATCACGAGTGAGACATCTACGTTCACCATGATGTTGATGGCACTGGTCACCACTTGTAGTAGGTGAGGTGGTGAATCGTCCTCTGGCACGTCAGGCACCTCTTCCACGACGTTCTCTGTCCTCAGTGTGTCCCCTTGCATCGATTCAATTCTCTCCTCTCCTTCACTCTCACCAGGCAGATTGGCTGGCTTCAGATTCTTGGGATCGATCGTTGCGGTGCTCTCCTTGGGTTTGGCTGAGCTCGGTTTCAACTTGATGAGCTCTGCCGCCTTGCTGACGTACTCGGAGACGGAAGACGCAGTGTACGCTATCGTCTGTGACATGTTCAGCAAGGTTCGTTCAGATCGAGCGTCGACCGACCTGAGGGATGGGAGTTAAGAGAGTGGATAGCATGGCCTTCTCCACTGGCTTCGACTTGCTCTTCTTCGGTAGACTGGACACCTGCCCTCTTCAGTTTCCCTTCACTCGATTCATTTTCCACTGACCGCGACCGTTCGGTTCAAATTGACGGCGATGACGAGATCTGCTCCCATGGCTCTGCAGAGAGAGACGGGTACCTGTTCTGATCAGCGACACGGAGTTCTCCGTCCTCCGTCCTCCCACCGGGTTGACGAGGGCACCATCGACGAGCCACTCAGTTCTGTACTTTGTCGATCTCTCGGGGTCTTTCACGGGAGAGAAGATACCCGGAATGGCAATGCTGCTTCTCACCGCGTGGGCGAGAGAGCCTTTCGTGATCCACACCTCTATCGTTCAGTAGGTTCGCTCGATGTTCGATCTACCTCCTTTCCGGTTCTCAAGTCCGTGGCCACGGAGGCGTAAGGGATCTGAAAGGATGTCAACGGGGGGATGTGATGGTGTGTGTACCCTCATGTCTTCGATCATGATGTCCCCCTGAGCTTCTTTGATGAGAAACTTTGCGATCTTCTCTCCCGTGATGATCCCAGCCAAGTCCATCTTCAACAGAGCAATGTCGATCAGCTCCACGTAACTCCTCCAGTTGACATCCTATCCTCAGTTACGATCGGTTACATAACGGGTGTGAAATCGATCGATACATCTGACGATGATGTGACTTACAGAGCAGAACTTCTCGACCAGATGGAGTTTGTCACATGCGTACGCTCCTGCAATGAGAGATCCCATGGAAGTGCCACATATCACTGAACGGTAACGGTGAATACAATTCGTATTTCACGCTCGTATCACCGTCTGGGTGTATCCCATGCTTCTCCAGAGCGCGAACGACTCCGATGTGTGCCCAACCTCTGGCACTGCCGCTCCCCTGGGTAGAATGAATCAAATGAGAGGAGAGATACACACGAGAGCTAATCCAATGATGGGTTTACGGTTAGGGGAAGTGCTCTTGGCTTGTGGCACTGTGCTCAGTCGTCTGACACCGACCTGCCCGCTCTTCCTCACGCAATTAGCCAACATCAGATGAGTTCTGCCGGAGAGTGCAGCGAATGCACAATTAATTCCTTCTACAATTGGAATTGTTCAACGCGGTTTCAAAGACCATTGGCCATGAAGATAACGACCTTGACGCTTGTTCTGTCGTTATTTTTACTCGTACAGGCATCGTACGAATCCCTCAGAAGTAATGATGATGTCAATCGAATTGTCGGGGTGCGACCGATCGATGAATCCATTCGTTGACCCTGAATAGTTTTCTCTGGAATGTTTGTCTATCAATGAAGCCCCCACTGTGATCTCCTTCAATACTGAAGAGGATGAAAGAATCTTCGTTCACTCTGCTGTGTTCAGAGTAAAGCACCAGAAAGAGATCAGACAATATCAGGTGGAAGTTGAAGAGAAGAAATTGAATAACCAATTGAAGTGAGAATGTCAAACCACCAGGACTGACTGAGAGCAGATTGATCACATCAGCGTATCACCACGTAGAAGGGAGTATCATCGTATCAACAAAGAGAGGAGACAACACGGACAATGATATCCGTGTGCAGACGTACAACATCTGGAACTGGGATGGTAACTGGGACGTCAGAAAGTTGATCATAGCCCAGATCGTCAAGGTTAGAACATTCACTTACCACCTCACTCGCTCACATTCGGTAGGAAAACAACCCTGACATCATCGGCTGGCAAGAGATCCGTGTGAGAGATGACATCAAGAACGAGATCATCCAACTGGTGATTGAGTCGATCTTTTGCGATGATTCACACCCAACAGGCGGAATTGATTCCCGGCTATCAGTACATGTTCGTCAGATCCATGAGATTCCCTCCACCCAGTGTCAAACACGAATCTGAAGGTGAGATGCACGACAAATTACCCTCATCCCTCAGGTCTCGGTCTATTCATCCGAAACGGAATCAAGGTGAAGTGAGAGGGAGGGAGAAGCTGACGAGGGTAGATCCACTCCCAAGACGTTTTGAGGATGACACATAACAACTGTCCGGATCAGAACACACGATCTGCAGTATCTCTCACCTTATCCATCAACGACGGAGTTCCATTCAAATTCGTGGACACTCACTGGTCTTACGATCCCACTTGTCAACTGAGGTGAGCCTCTCGCGTGGTTTGACTGATGTCGATCAGCAATGCACTGGAGATCTGGAAGTTCACAAAGAAGAGCCGCTATCCTCTCGTCTTACTGGGAGACCTCAACATCTTCCCCAATAATCCCGGACCCACCGACATGCTCTGCGGAAGGGTACACTCTCATCATCATCGCTCACACCATCATCACACCATCACATCCACTCTGACAACATTCCACTGACTGGTGTAGACAGAAGAATCGGGAGAGAAGGGTGACTACCAGGACGTGTGGGACGTCCTCCACTCAGGAGAGCCTGGCATCACCTTCCCTTCAGGTGATGTTCACACACAGAGACAATCAACTGACACGATGAAGGAGCCAAACCGGAGAGCCCCGAGACGAGATGCGATCGCATCATGTACCGTCATGGAGGAGGAAAGAACTTCTTCACACCCATCGAGGTGAGAAAGAAAAAGGGAGATAGAGGTTGATGAGAGTAGGCCAGAGTGGTGGGAGTGGAGCCATGGTACAACGAGACGGCACCCACGAGGACGAAGCCAGATGGTCCTGGCACCTGGCAGGCGTATTACTCTTCGGATCACCACTCGGTCGTGGCTCGATGTGATGTCATCTTTCTCGTTCTCTCATGTATTCATCTCTCACAGTCAATCTCACGCGCACGGGATGAATGTCAGCTGATGGAACATGAGCTGGATCTGAATGAGATAAAAGAAAAATGTGTGCATGGAAATAATCAATCGAGGAAGAGAAAGATGAGACGATCAGTGAATCCTCATCCGAGTCGCTTTTATTCCAATACCATACCAACTAGTTAGAAATAAAAAGCACCTGGGTGAATTTGAGAACAGAGAAAAAAAGGAGAGGAATTACCTAGTTACGGCGAACGTTGGGTCCTCTGGCCTTGTTGTGGTCGTTCAGGAGCTTGACGGTCTGAACGTTGGGGAGGTTCTTGAAGTCGATAGACTTGAGCATAGCCTCAGTATCTTGATCGATCTCGATGTGGGAGATGTTGATGGCGGAGACTTCAGGGACGTAGTTGTCCTTGCGCTCTCTCTCCTCCTCTTGCAGCTTCAGAGAAATTCCACGAACGGGGCCCTTCTCGATTCTTCTCATCAAGTGAGTGGCGAAACCAGCGATCTGGTTTCTCAGTCTCTTGGACGAGATGATGGCAATCTCGGCCGTCAACTTCTTGTTGGTTTGGAAGTCATTGGTCAGACGAGGGTAGTACTTCTCGATGATCAAACGAGCGGCCTTCTTGATGGTCTTGGTTCTAACGCGACCCTATCGGTCATCGTTTAGAAACTCTCCATCACACATCATCACAGAATAGACAAACGGCGGAATGAAGCGAACAGCGATGGATTGTATAGACTATAGATGGATGCATCGGACTCACCATATTCTAAGTTTGGTAAGATAGAGGATGAAAGGATTGCCAAAGACGAAAGAACCTTCTGTCAGAGAACTGAATCCCTTCGGTTGTCTCTATCTACAACCAACCCTGAATCAAGTTATTTACCCATTTTTTTCCCGCATAAATTGTCCTTTTCAACTGATGCAATCGGGGAGTGGAGGAGCATCTTCCGTGACGTCTGGTTTGTTCGAAGCATCGACCTACAACCAGAAGGAGAGGAGCAACTATGCCTCTCGCATCGATGCAAGAGAGGCGGCCAGGATCGAGAAGCTCTACTCCGATAAACTCTCAGAAGGAGATCAGTATGCATCTTTTCTCCGTTTATTGATTCGATTCGAGAGATTCCGTCTGTCGGCCATGAAGATCACCATCATCGCCATACAGTCTAGAACTATATACGGTGACACGATCGATCGTCACGATTCGATTCGTATGCCCAGTGATTGAATCGTTCATCAGGAAATGCCGTCTTCAGTTTCATGAATGAGCTTCATTTGGGCGTGAACGGAATGAAGAGCTGCGTCGATTATCTCACAGAAAATGGAGAAGACTCTTCTCCCGAGAGCGATCAAGAAGAGGAAATGACCCACGAGCAAGGGATAGCAAAAATCCAGCACGAATTAACTGAGGTTAGTTCTCACGGCTACCACCACTCCCCTAATACAAGTGCAAGCTGTTCGAATGCATCGTGAGATCATTCGCCTCTGTGGCAGTGGGAAGTGGATGCATCACAGTGTTGGACCTTCTACCCTCCATACTATCCACCTATCGCATGATATCCCATCACGATGCGGAAGAGGATGATCCCCTGACATCGAGGCTCCTCTCTGGAACCGAATGGGACCTCATCCACCTCCCCTCCATCCTCTCCTGCTTCACCGATCTGACCCTCAACTCTCCACAGGTATCTCTTCTCTCCCCTCACCACTGACACAGATTCCAGTTGAAGAGACTGAAGGAAATGACGGAAGAGTACCTGAGAGAAGAGAGGAAGGAGAATCCTGTGGTCTTGAAGCATGTCTTAGCCCTGTGGGAGAGATACCCGAGAGAAGATTGGAGGGTGGTAGGGTTGCGATTGATCGACAAGTGTCCCCCGGAGGACGTTCCCAATCTCCTCTTCATCCTCGACGTGTCCCTCCAACAGTCACCCTCCCTGCAGGGTCTACTCATGGTGAATCCTCTCTCCTCCTCTTCTCATCCCATCGACACCGACACATGACTCATGATGACAGAAATCGATTCGAAAGAGGCGGCGAGAGGAGAGAGGAGGGACGAAGGAAGAGAAGACGAGTGAATGGGTGATGATGGTGTGCATGGCCAACCGAGTGGAGGGAGTGAAGGGAGAGATGATGAGACGCATCGCAGAGGGAGTGGAAGGAGAGATGCGAAGAGGGGAAGAGGAGACGAAGCAGAGGATCGATCGGATGGTGGCACTTCCGGGTATGGACATTCGATGTCAGACGCTGTTGGATCTATCGGTACACATCATGTCATCCACTACCAAGGTCAACCATCGAGGGGGAAAGAGATCTGTCGACATCCGATCGATCGGAAGATACATGATGCTCAGGGTGAGAGGAGATGAAGGTGAAGTATTGAAGGGGACAGATCTTTGTGGAGCAGGAGAGATGCAGGGGAGATCTATTGGGAAGGATCTTCGCTCAGATCGCAGAGGGATCAGAATCACAGAGAGAGCAGTACACCATCTTGTTCGAAGACGTCTGCACATTCTCCATCCGATCTCTAGTACAGCATTCGAGCAAGCTCTTAGAATGGTGTGATCTCGACGAGAGATATGACTCACACGACAAAGGATGGGATACGTTCACCATTATTCCAACTCCATCAGCAGAAGGATCATGCGCAGTGTCATGCCCCTCACTCTCTTCTCCACGTCATTCATGGTGAGGACATCCATGCTGTGAGGCTGAGACGGACAGGACGGGATGTTCATCTTGATTCGGAAGCTGATGATGATTCCCACCTTGAAGAGTAAGAAGCTGTGCGTTCACGGTCTCATCCGATTTCTGTCTGTGGTCACATCGTCACCATCAGGGTCCCAGGATGTAAGAAAGGATGTCCTATCCATGATGAAACCCGTCCTCAATTTTCCTCTGGAGGTGAGAGACAGCGAAGAGGAGAGACTGAGAAGAAGAGGCCAGGGAGGAGATGTACAGATGTATCATAGAATATGTAGAGGAGAGAAAGGAAGAGTGGATGAAGGAGAGGAAGGAAGAGTGGATGAAGGAGATGATGGTGGAGAGAATGGAGGGATACATGGATAAGGAGAGGAAGATCGAGATGGGAGAGAGGGTCAGGGAGTGCATGAGGATGTACGGAGATCGCATCGATCCAGATTCGACGAAGGAATGTCAAGTACCCTTTCCCTTCAATTGGAGGAGACTTCACATCACTCTTCAGAAGAAGGTGGGACGGTCGATAGAGCGTAAATAACGGTGATAGGCTGTACCGAGAGAGAATCTAGCACTGTTGTTGTCCATCGTGATACAGGTGAGAGAGAGAGCGCGATTTCTCTGAGAGAAAAGTCCATGTGCGTGCGTGGGGAACAGAATCGTGCCATCGATGGGGGAAGAGCGGAGCAATGTATATACCTTTTGGCGTATTCGCTGGGATCCCAGACGATAGAAAAGATCAAACAGGGAGGGGGAACAGAGACGGAGGAGAGAGGAGAAAAGAAAGGAGAAGAGACAGGAGAAGAAGGAATAGAAGAGACAGGAGAAGAGGGAGAAGAAATAGAACAAGAGAAGGAAGAAGAAGAGAGACGAGAGAAAAGAAAAGAGAAGGAAGAAGAAGAAAAACGAAAAGGAAAAGAGAAGGAAGAGATGGAGGAAATGATCGAACAGATGATACAGAAGATGGACAGAATGGAAGAGATGCATTACATTCCAGAATGTGATGCAGATGCCATTACGACACAAGACGTGGTGGAGATCATACAACCGATCCTATTGGTCATGATGGTGAGAATCACATCGGGAAATCACGCTTAACAAGAACAAGGATGCCCTGTGCAGACGGGAACGCATCAGGAGACTCTTTGGAATCGACAGCATCGAGAGGGCCATGCCCCTAGTCATCGTATACCTGGAGCAATACAGTAGACTGGACGGGAAGGTGGACCGACGGGGGAGAACATTGGAGGAGAGGAGGAGGGGAACACGGGGCTGCATGTCTGGGGAGACCTTGAGCCACATCCTCTCTCACTACCTCCGTCGTACACATCACAACTACCAGTGTCTATTGAATGATGAAGAGAGGGTGAGGGACGAGAGGAGACGGAGACTGACGGATGTAGAGGAGATATCAAGAGAAGGACATCGATGAACAGATGGGAATCATCCTGGTGGAGAGCATCCAGATGTGTTACACTTGTGGAGGATGGAAGGACCGTGAGAGCGAAGGAGAGAGAGAGACGAAGATCACAATCTTGATCCAACTCCTCCAATTGAATGCGATCGCAGCCAGGGACAGTCGACCGTTTCAGGTGGAGGGAGAGGGGAAGGGAAAACTGAATGGAACAGAGTGACGGCGGATCGATGGGATATTATGACAAGATGAGAGGAGAGATGATGCGGACGATCGAAACATTGTTCGAAAGCATAAGAGAGAGTAAGGTGACGCAGGAGAGAGTGCTACGTCGCATACAAGAGGTGAGAGAGAGGAGGGGAAGGGATTGACGGGGAAAGGAATTGGATGGAGGAAGGCACATCGATCAAGAGTGGGAGAGGAAGATCCGAGGGCGAGTGTCATACGGAGATCTGACGCATCTATTGTGTCAGCATCTTCACTTGGAGATGTCCATGGGGTTAGATTGCGATACCATCTTGGCCTACATCAACGCCATTCACTCTCTCACTCTCCTTCACGTGTCCACCTCAAACGATGAAGGTGAGAGGATAGTCTGTCAAAACTGAATGGATGCAGATGAGGGAAGGGACGATTGTCTGAAGGAGACGACGTTGCAATTCTCAAACATGATACAAGAGTTTCGGGTGAAGAACACACAAGTGGTGAAGGGAATCATCTCGTACATCTTGGAATACAGTCCAGAACGAGAGGCGATGAATCAAGCGATGCACGCCATACAGTGTGAAGAAGCAGTGAGGAATTGAGGCACAAATGAAACTGAGAGACTACGAGGAAGAGGGAGTCATGGAGATCTCAGAGGAGATGACAGTCAAGATCTCTTGCATATCCATAGCTCTGTCACATTTCATCAAAACGCTCCATCAAGGTACGATTCGTCTCTTTCTCTCTCATGTGTGCAGGTCTATACGAATATACGATGGACATTCTAAAGTCCGTCTTCTATCTCATCAACAGTGGGTCCATCATCGATTCATCCTCAGTATCCAAGTGAGTTGTGTCTCCGTTCGAGGCTGAACTCTCCAGACTTCTCACCTTAGTGAAGCTCCTGCTGGATATCTTCATCAAAAGGATGGATGAAGAGATGAGAGTGAAGGGTAGATCATCTCATTCAATCGATCTGATCACCAGACAGATGGTCTGTGTCCTCTTCTATCCGATGATTCGAGCATCGAAGAGCTACGATCGATGAGAGTGATCAATCGATTGATGGACGATTGGTTCAGCATGAAAGATGCCTTTTCATCCGTAAGGGAACACATGTTCGATGGATTGATGAGTGCAGGGTAACAACAAGAGAGTGCCTGCCATTACCTACAGGATGCAGATGTTCCAGGACCGCTTAGACTTGCTGTTGAGGAGGAACAGGCATTTCAAGGGATACGACAGAGGTGAGGAGAGAGGACGAGTAGAGTCTGATCGAAGGCAGCCAAGAGGATGATCAACGACACTGAACGAACCTCACAGACAGGAGAGGAACGAAAGAGGAAGAGCAGTGAAGGAAAGAAGAGGGAGGGCAATGGAGTAAAGAAGAGAGGTTGATAGAGGATTGTATGATGATCTTCTACACGATGGGAGAGGTGGCCTGGTGTGCAATTCCACAAGTGTCGTAACCGATCTCCAAGTGGATGTAACCGTCACTGTGATCCATGAATGAAGTGGAGGTGAATGGTATGTGATGTGAGGAGAGGAGATGATGAGATGTTATGAGAGTAATGTATCATGTGTAATAGATGAGATGAAGGTGTAACGCACATTCCCCACGATGTTCCCCAGGAGTTACTGATATTCGGTTAAAAGAACTCGATGTGTGTGAACTCACCGAACGATCCAGTAATCTCCAGCTTGTGCGTCTGTACCGTAACCGACCAATTGAACCTATTCTGTGTGAACAACTCGATTCGATCAACGAACGTACACAGTGATCGAGGAGGTTGATGTACGCGCAGTTCTCCCAAGTCATCACTCCAGAGACATAATCCTGCCACGAAGCTTTGCGAGGTCAATGCATTGCACTTGCACTGAATGATCTCACCCGCATCCACGCACACCGAGAGGGGTCCCCAGCTCACCAGATTTTCCTATCCAATTGAGTTGCGTCATTTCATCGCGTGGCTCACCTTCAGTTCGGTTTCCGAGTACCAGCTTGTGGCCTGGAGGTGTCAGATTGCGTTTCTTCCTTCGACTCACGTATTGCCAGGTGGATATCTTGGCGACTGTCTCGTTCTGCTGGAAGGAGCAAGTTTGGTCCACCGCAGCGTAAGGGTACGAAGCGTTTGATTCTATACCTCCCGCAGCGATGACTGTCTCGATGAGTGACTCATCGGAGGCTTCACTTCACCGTAATCGTAAGCTGATCCGGGCTCTCCTCCGTTGCAACCTCCGTCTGAATCATCACAGTCCACGATCTGCTGCATCGATAATGCCAGGTCGTCGGCTATATTCATCATCAGCCATCTCATCATGCAGTCTGACCACCTTTGGCCTTTCCAGCCATGATCCATTGACTCTCGATGCTCTCTGTGACACTCACTGCCCAGCAGCTGCCGCACTGTCCCTGATCTTTCACTTTAGTGACGAATCCTTGTTTTCTGTAGTCCAGTTCCTTGGGTGCTTCCTCCGTTGTGATCTAATGCAGGTCAGCCTCTGCGATCATCCGTTCGTCTGTACCTTAGGAGTTAGAGTGGGCACACCCTCTTTTCTCTCGTACGCTGGAACCTTTGCTGTGAGGTACTGTTGTCTGAACTCCTCAGAGGACAAGTCTGTTGCTCTTAGTTTGACTGCGAATCTCGCTTACCTGAGAATTTAGTGACTCCGAATTGAGTTCTGCCACTCGACTTCTTGTTCCTCTGTTCAGAACGTTTCAAACTCTCCTGTGAAGAGTCAGAGAGATCGATTCAAATCCCCCACATGAAAGTGTCCTAAACGGATCAAGTATTCCTCAGGGGTATAACTCTTTCCATGCTCTTGAATGAATCTGTTGAAAGTTTGAACTGTTTGGATTAGCATAATCCTTCTCAAACGCTGCACCTGTTGCATGTGGATATCTCTGCGTGTATTGTTGAACGCCTAAGGCGAACCCAATCAATATTAACTGCACCAGAAGGACACCTCGCATCGTGGATGGTTTTTAGGTGGAAACTGGCTTTTGTCGTGGCCGTTCAATTTTTTGTGACATCATTTACACCTTGTTTGTAAAAGGTCTGAGTCAGCTCCACAAACTTGGTCGAGTAGTGCTAATCACCATTGAGCATTACTTCTCTCATTGTTCTTGAAGATGACAGTCTCCTTCATAATATGCAACATTTCACATGGATTAGTCAAGTCTATTCAACAGATTGATCGTCATCTTCCTTTATGGATGTCGGAGGAACTGGACTGCTTGAGTTTGGTCACCATCGTGAACGCCGATCGCGGTCGGAATCTTTCGGAGAGCTCTTGCAAGAACAGTACACGGAAAATTGAATGTCCCCGAAGCTTCTGACGTCAGAAGCGTTTTCTCAGCAATTCAACAACAGAACACAAGGAAACCGCAAGACAACATGAGCAACACACTCGAACAATTCAAACAAGTAACAATCTTCGATTGCATTCGAAACTAATTCGATACCAGCTCACAACGGTGGTAGCTGATACTGGAGACTTCAACGAGTTCAAGGAATACAAGCCCCAAGACGCTACTACTAATCCATCTCTCTTGTTGAGCGCTTCTGCTCTGCCTGCTTACAAGAACCTCTTCGACGATGCCATCGGTTACGCTAAGAAGAAGGGAGGAAGCATCGAGGAGCAGGTGTGAGATACGAAAGCGACACATCGCTCACACGAACAGATCTCATCGGCAGCTCTCAAACTGGGAGTCAACTTTGGTGTCGAGATCCTCAAGATCGTCCCCGGACGTGTCTCCACTGAGATAGAAGCCAAATTCTCCTTCGACACTGAGGCTTGCATCCAGAAGGGAAAAGAGATCATCGCCCTCTACAAAGGTGCCGGCATAGACAAGGAACGCGTTCTCATCAAGATCGCCTCCACATGGGAAGGTGAGACCATTCCATCTCCTCTCCATTCATTAGACTAGGCATTCGCGCCGCCGAACAATTGGAGAAGGAGGGTATTCACTGCAACTTGACTCTCCTCTTCTCTCTCGCTCAGGCCGTCGCCTGCGCCGAAGCTGGAGTCACTTTGATCTCACCTTTCGTCGGACGCATCACCGACTGGTACAAGTCCAAAGAAAAGAAGGACTCCTACCCCATCGAATCTGATCCAGGTGCACTCTCTTCATCATCATTCTTCTTCCATCACTCACACATGCAGGTGTTGTATCTGTGAGAACCATCTACAACTACTACAAATCCCACGGATACAAGACCCTCGTCATGGGTGCTTCCTTCAGAACCAAAGAGCAGGTGCGTCACTCTCCTTCTATTGGTGTCATATCTACTGCACTGTCTCCTACGCTTCCTCTTCTATTCCCTCAGCTGATGTTGTAGGTACTCGCACTGGGTGGTTGTGATCTGTTGACCGTCTCGCCTAAATTACTGGGTGAGATCGCCAAGTTGAACGACAAGCCTGAGAAGTACCTGGACCCTGCCAAGACCACTCAAGTCCCCAAGGTATGTGAATGAGAATCTCTAGTGCTCATCTACACAGATCGATGCCTCCGAGAAGAACTTTAGATGGTTGATGGTGAGCTGAGAAGATGGAGAAACGGTCTAATGAGTGCAGAATGAGGACGAGATGGCCACCGAAAAGCTCTCTGAGGGAATCAGAAAATTCAACGCCGATGCAGGCAAACTCGAGGCTGAGCTGAAGAAGGCTCTGAGCGCTTAGAATGAAAGAAAAGACTCTTTATTTTCTATTTTATTCGACTGAGAAGTTTCACGGAACCAGTCACCGCGATGTCATGAAATTTTTAAAAACACCCCAGAACAAACGACTGGTTCGCCATGTTCTCCAAGGAGGCTCAGACAGCAACCAAAATGCCCAGGTACTTCACCCTATCTCTTGTATTGTATGCCAATAGACTTCCAGGTTTACCTGGCCCATCAACTTCGACAGCATGAGGGCGTATAGACTCCACTGGAATCAATTCCTTTGCATCATGTCGTTCATAGTCCTCGTTGGAAGTATCAGTAGCGTTGATGCTGCCACTACCAATCTCCAAAACTGCTTCACTGGCTCATTCGATGCTTCGGTCGATTTGTTCCCTGTTAAGAGTTCAGGTGAGATACTAACCTCTGGAACTCTTTTCAAGAACTCATTTGTGTAACAGTTAGGTTCGCCAAGAGCTTCACCATCGAATATTTCAAATCTTACAAGGTGATCGCATTTAAGTGAAGACGTAAAATGACTGAGGATACAGACCATCACAGAGAACGGTCGAGTCTTCGTGTTGTATCAGTGTGGGACGCCTCAACCTACGGGCAACTTCCCAAGCAACACCAAGTTTTTCTCTGTGCCAATTTCTTCTGCAGCCGTGGGGGCCACCACCGACGTCACCTTCTTGGAGGCTTTCGGTGCCGGTCCTTCCATCGTAGCAGTCGATGTACGTCTTCACCAGTGTCACGTTTGAAAGACTGATCGTTATAGAACACCTACACTACTCCGACCTCTGCCTGTGTGATACAGAGAATCAACAATGGAATGATCAAGAGCTTCGGAGGATACAACCTATCCTCAGCCGATGTCCTCTTTGACAGCAGCGCGAGCAACAACAACAACATCAGCATCTACGCATCTACAGAGCCAACTCCTCTTGCGGTGAGACATCCTCCATCACGTGTCCGCTGAGTCTCTTCACAGAGAACAGAGACCATCAAGCTATTTGCTGCTTTCTACAACGCAGAAGACAAGGCAGCCCAGTTCTTCAACAACACAGTGAGTGTTGAGCAGTGTGAATGGAATCGTGACCTCCACAGCTCAACAACTACAACTGCTGGAAATCCAAAGTAAACAGCACTGCCAGCAGACCGGTCATCGCCTTTGTCAATTACTACGATGGTGAATGGAGCATCCCCCAGTCTGGCTTCAAGCCCGGACTCGTCGCAGATGCTGGTGGTCAACTTGCCGGCCTCAGTACCACCTACACTGATCTTCCCTCTCTTGTCGCCGACCTCAATGCGAGAGGTGAGAGGAATGCTTCTTGCAGTGACTGAATCCTGTAGGAGTGGATATCGTCATCGATGAGTCCTACTTTCTAGATGGATTGCCCTCCTTGGACATGGTTCTGGCCAATTATGGTCTGAATTCCAGCAACTACACATCCCAGAGATGGGGAAAGAACATCTACAGAGTGGATGGACAGATCACCTCTTCCTACAGCTTTGATTGGTTCGATGGAGGACAGGTGTGTGGATGTCATCCTTCCTCCACTGACTCCTTCAGGTCTTTGCAGATGCCGTACTGAACGATTTCATGAACATCATCAACTCCTCTCTACCCACTCCCAGTGAGAAATGGCAGTGTAACGAGGAATAATACGGATAGGTTACAAGAGAGTGTGGATCAGATCCATCTATAACGAGACCCCTAAAGTGTACAATCCCAATGATTGCAAGGATTACAGTCAGCCAACTCTCTCTCCATCGCCCACTTGCACTGTGCAGAATTCCAACAATTCCAGCGCTGTCAGCCTCATGCATGTTGGTGTCCTCCACGTTGCCGCCCTCTTGTTGGCCGTTGTATCTCTCATCTGATGAGATTCATAATACAACATTCATCTGCTCACAGACTGTCTTGTATTGTACACGAATTGCATTCCAGAGTACATCTGTACAAGCATCATTTCGATGGATTATTGCCGTGTGACTTGGCAGAGTTCTATTTTATTAGGGCTTTATGTGTCGACCACTGGATTATCGATTCTCTTCTTGTTTGCTTCTTCTGTCTTCAACCAATTTCTACGGGATAATCCCTCGTAGAAGAAGACCACCCTCTCATGGGCTCTGATGGAACCCGGTCTGAAGTTGATCAGACTGAGACCATCCAATGATACGGCACGCGATAGAGCTACGTAAGCCTACACACACTCAGTCTCCCTCGTCATCTCCTCTCACCTGTCCCGCTTCAAAGATCCGATCCATGCTGACCACCACCCGAGGAATCGTCATCCCTTTCTCCGTCAGAGGCAGAAGCAGTCTCAGCCTCACCTTGGCTCTTGTGGATGCTGAGGGCCCAGGCGAGATTGAGGGGAAACTGTCTCCTGCTGGCCATGATGGATCCTCCCACCTCCACGTGCCATTCTTCTCGGGTCACAGTGTGCATCACATCCGTTCCTCTGCAGTTGAACTTCACCACGGGGCACAGGATCATCTCCGAGGATCCCTTCTCTTCCTTCTCTTGGTACCCCACTACCACTCCCTTGGCTCCATTCACCAAGTCTCGCTCAAAGTTTAGATTCCTGACCCTGTCATTCTCTCATGCTATCGAGAGACTCACCTGAGGAGTATGACTTGGGCGTCCATCTTCAGCTCTAAGACTGTCGGTGCAGGGCAGCTCTTCTCTAGCATCTGCATATGCGATGAATTGGGATATTTGCTAGAGTCTTCGCATTTGGCTCGGAAGATGTCTCCATTCAATTCTTTCAGTCTTCTCGCATTCTCTTCTTCCACTTGGTGTTTCATCGGATCTGTGCTCCATCAACCATTGTATGAAATAGAAATCATCATGCAGACGAAGCTTGTGTCAGGGTACAACCGAATGATCGACTCACACAACCGAGTGGGCTCGACACCATTCTCTGTCGTCAGATTTTGTCTGCCCAACTGCTCTAGCATCTCAGACGAACTCTCGGATATCTTCCCCGTTCTGACTTCGTTGAGGAGGGAAGAGAAACGAGGATCGGGCTGTCTGAAGACCTGGGATGGTCAGCATTCCTTGGAGTCGATTCTGTTGTACATTCACCTTCTCTAACTGGACACTGGTTGCTGTCACACAACTCCACGAAGAGGCTTCGAAGCAGAATTTGACGGCACTTCTGGTTTCTACCGGAGGTAACTGAAAGAAATCTCCACACAGAATCACTTGTATGCCTGAAGACATCAACATCTGAGAGAAGAGATGAAGACATCAACATCTGAGAGAAGTGAGGAACGTACCTCCAAAGGGCTTCTCCTCCTTTCGAATGCGCCTAGCTACATATTCCAACTTATCGAAGAAATCAGCGGAAACCATGGAGATCTCATCGATCACGAGGACATTTGCAGACAGCCATCTCTTCTTCGAATTTGCATTTGCTTCCACCATGCTGACTAATGACTCCACGTCTTTGTCCCCTTTCACTCATCAGCGATCGAACATGTTGCACACTCACCGATACCGAATCCAGCGAAAGAATGTACAGTGCTTCCACCTGGGATGATGTCACGAGAGAGAAGAGAAGAGATCATACCTATGTTACAGGCAGCTATACCCGTGGATGCAGTGACAAACACCGAATCGTATCCGTGTAGTTTCTTCAAAATTTTGATGATTCGGCCCAGCAGGAAACTCTTTCCTGACACGATCAGCCACCGCCACTTGATGTCACACCTGTTCCAGCGGCCCCAGTGAGGTAGAAAGAACGACCGTCCATGGCCAGAGCCAACACCTTCGTCTGCTCTTCTGATAGTTCCACTTCTGGCTCCGGTGTCTCTTCGATGATCGTCACGTGACTGGAAGGGCTCAGACTGGTCAACCCAGAGAGCAGTCCGGGGCGTGACAGCGGTGAGCTCAGATCCCTCGATGAGAAATTTCCAGGAACAGATGACACGTTCCTCACGTTCCTCGTGAAGTGTTGACTCATTGGAACGACCTATCGAGTGAGCTTTTCTCTTTCGTTCGCCTCACATTTGTTTTCTGCTGTGTCTCGCCTCTGCGATCAAAGAGGGGATGTATGGAAGGTCCATGGTCAACGACTCCCTCTGTTTTCATTCCCTCACCTTTCGATGATTCTGAAGGAGTGAATACAGGCCTGTTGTCTTGAGTCAAGTGAAGGATGATCTTCTCACTTTGGAGTGGGCACAGAGAGACGATTGGTCAGTGTACGTTGGTTCTTGTTCCCCACAGTGACGAGACTCGCCTGCTTCATTTTCTTCGGTGTCGTGGGAGCTGAACCTCCGCCTGAGCTGAGTCCCCTCTGGCTTGCTGCGTCTGCATTGCCTTCATCCAACTCGTTCTTCTCCGGTGTCTTCCCTGTGAGGTCCACCATGGGTGTCTGACATTGTGTCATCTCATCTCCCTTGACATTCTCCAACGAGGGTGAGATGAAGACTTTCTTTCTTATATTCCACTCACTCCTTCGTGTTCAAAGGACCACAAGACATTCAGTCCTTCTTCCGTGATCTCCAATTTCTTTGTCACTGCGTCGCGTTGTATACATTTCTTTTCTAATAGGTATGCCGCTTGGTTTCTTTCTTCTTTCAGGTTCGTTGGACGAGAGGATCTCACCTCAATCTACCCTCCTTACACTGAGTCACCGATTTCCAGTGAGGACTTCCCGTGTATGACTTCATCTCTTTGCTCCCCACCAACAGTTGTGACACTTCCTGTACGGTCATTCCTTTGGGATAACTTTGAATGGCAGATAGGAGGAATGAAAATTGAGGTGAGTTCGATCGGATGATGTTGATCGGTACTTGTCGTCTACTCCCCATCCATTCATTCGACGGTTGCTCCATTGTTGTCTCTCTCTCTGTCTTCTCTCTCTTTACCTTCTCTCTCTCTATCCTCTCTCTCTCTGTCTTCTCTCTCTCTGTCTTCTCTCTCTCTGTCTTCTCTCTCTCTGTCTTCTCTCTCTCTGTCTTCAGAGCTGATCCGTTTGCCAATGGAGGGGGTGATGTCATTCCATGGGTTGATCTTGTGTCGCTCGATGATCTCTGTGCGACCTGAGAGTTGTGTTGATTCAGGTGATGGAGATGATACATACCTGGGGTACATACGGCGTGTGTGTGATCTGAGGTGTGTGTCTCGCTGGAGAGCTGTTGGTAGAGGGCAAGAGGATTTGACCCGACTGAACAGATGAGGGGAGGAGTGGAATAGGATTCACTCACTGGACGAACAAGAGAGGAAGAGGGATTGATGAAAGAACTTCCATGACCACCTAGATTACGCATGGATCCCCTCTGACTGATATCGTCACGCAGCTGAATCGATGAGTGATCTTACCTCGAATGGAAGTCGGTAACGGTGTGTTCCATGTGATTCGAGACGAGAGGGTGTTGTACAGCTGGATGGTTCACGCTCTTCTCAGTGGTTGGATATCTCACCTTGGGGGATGTCTATGCGCTGACGTTTGACGCCGTGTACTGTACTGACAAAAGAGGAGGGGATGGTTTCAGATATTGAATCTTGTGAGGGCAGGATGTTTGAGTGATCTAATGCATCTCTCGCTGCTCTGTTGATCAGTCAGTGAGACCGGGTGTGGAATAAGATCCAATCATCGAGCACCTGTGGACATTTATGGTACGCTGCAAGTCCTCTTTCAATTCACGACTTTCCATTGGAATATTGTCCAATACACTCTGCAGTAAATGCACATCATCTGCTTCCGTCTGCTACACGATATCAGAACTTCTATCATAGATACTTGTTCAAAGTAGGGATGACTGCCATCTCACCCTTTCTTCTTCCGGGAGGAATTGCCTCAGACAATCTTTGGCCAATGTATCATCTGAACTTAAAGAAGACAACAAAAATGGTATGTTTGCTGGGTCTGGTGTCGAACTAAGGATCGCTCTACTGTCGATCAGTACAAAGTTTGTCAGATTCAAAAGTTAACTTGAGACGAGAATTGCTAGGTCTTTGCGTGAATCGAGCTAACTTGGACACACGAGTGGGCTGTTGGCTTGACATCGTGAAATGTGATGCGATCAAAAATACCAGTTCCTTGGAAATTGGAGCACATCATATAAAAAGAGGGTATTATAGTGCATTTATCTACAACTCACCACACACTAAATGCTTGCTTCCTATGATCTGTTTGGAAATTCTTTGGAAATGATTTGTAAGCTTTCATGCACTCTCAGTATGCTTTATGCAGACTAGTTGGAAACCTCTACACACTACCTGCTTGCTTGCTGAGCCACTTTGGCTCAGCAAGCATTACTGTGTGCTTTGTGTTTCTCTTTGTGTCTGCTCAGAACATACTTTGTGTGCACCACCTCATCACATCTCAGCAGGCTATAGTATGCCTTAGTATGCCTTAGCAGACCATAGTCAGTCTCAGCAGTCTATAGCAGGTCTCATCAAGTCTTTGCTTGCCTTAGCATGCTTAGGCAAGTCTTTGCTTGCCTTAGCATGCTTAGGAGCATGTGGGTGGGCCTTAAGTGTTATGTTTCCATTGGTGTCTGCTAACAACATGCTTTGTGCACACATCTTTATTACATGTACAGACTATAACCCATATTTGGAAGATGTTTTGTAAGCTTCTGTGTGCCCAGAGCATGCTTTATACAGACTGGGTATAAATCTCTACTCACCACCTGCTTGCTGAACCACAAAGTGTTTTTTTTGCCTCATATCTCTTATTATTCATCTTCATGCATTATTTCTTGTTGTTGTATGCTGTTAGTTCTCTCTCAAACAGTCATTTGAGATTCTCAGATTCTTCATTCAGCTCACACTTCTTACCTCTGATCTTTGTATTCTGTATCCTATGTTTTAAGCAGTCCACAATGCTTTGTGGGAGCTGAATGATTACATCATTGTATGCAGAGTTTCACCATTGAATCATAGTAAAATGTAGTAATTAGGTAATATTATAGTAAATATAGTAATTTTGCTGGGTAAATAGTAAGAATAGTAAAAATTGGTAAGATGGTAATGTTATATAAAGTAGATTTATAGTAATATTAGCAAGATATCAGTGCTTTCAGTGCTTGTCAAGAGCACAAAAAAGAAGATTTCCTTGTTTTCCTATGTTTTACCCAGAAATATTAAAATTTACTCATTTTCAACATCAACATCAGTGTTATTGCCTGTATTCTCTGCAGCTTGTAGAATCCTTCTTCTGATTCTGTCTCTTGCATCTGGTCCAGTCTCCTTCTTTACTAACCTGCTTATAGTACTGAGATACTTGGTTTCAGCTGATATTTCATCAAGGTAATCTTTAAATTCACTAAGGTTTCTACTTACATACTCTCTAATACCTTTAGGTAGGTGTTGTATCTTCATTCCAGGAGGTGGTCTCAGAGCAGCCTGTTTGTATGTCCTGCATTTAACTCCTTCTCATATGCTGAGTTTCTCAGTCCACTATATGGTATAATCTTATACTGTTCATATTTAGCATCAGGATCATCATACTGTTCAACACACTTTTGGAACACTTCCATGGAGGTGTATGTTTGTTTTGCCCCACATCCTAAGAACTGCTTCTTAGGTTTATTCATCAACCAACTTACTTGCTTACTCTGTTGCTGTCTGGTTAGATCATTAACTTTGGTGTTAGCTGCCAGATACTTGTTGTATGCTTGTTGCATCGTCCCATGATTCTGATCCAGAATTGCTTGAAACTGCTCATTATCAGCTAACATCTTTTTGACTGCAGGAAGACTGACCTTTCCTGTCTGCTGTCTGACTTGCTCATTGAGGCTGCTAAAATTAGGGAAGCCAATGAGCTCAATAATGTTATCTCTTGTTAAATAGTTGAGAAGCTTACTGACTGGTAACTCATCAAATGCTTTTGGTTCTGTTCTCTTGACTGGAAATGTCTTGACAAGATCATAGTCCATTTTGTTGCAGTTTATGATATAATCTAAAACATACAATCAGAAACTAAAATAATTATTTAATTTCATTTTAGAAGATGAGATTCCTCTCATATAAGGTGGAATGACTACAGTGAAGAATGTACCTGCCAAATTATACTATAAGCAAAAATATGATCAATACAAACAACTATTAGATATCAAGTTGAGACAAGATATCTCTCAAGGTTTATATAACAATGTGATCCAAGATTATCATGCAGGATGTACAAGAGGAGAGCTCTGCACTAAATATAAACTAAGCTATTTAAAATTGAAAATTATTCTGAGAGATGAACAAAGCAGCAAGATACCCTCAGCTGATGTTGCTGACATTAAGTTGAGACTTAAAAACAAATTAACAACTAAAAGAGAAATCATGGGACTATATAAAATCAGCTACATGGCATTAAATCACTTACTCTCTGAACCTACTGTTTCTGGAGTTGCCAATGATAGTATTTCCTGTGATACACCACTCCTGATGCTGCCTTAACCTGATAAAAGATGAACTTACCATCTATAATCTTTTTTGTGACTGTATATACTTCACTAGACCAATTTGGTACTATTGATTTTGTTTTTGCTGAAAGTCTCCTCTGCTGCTCAGGTGCAATAAACGGAGTGATATGTGCTTGTATTCTTACTTTGTCTCCTCTAGCATAATGTAGAGTCTCAGGAATGATTGGGTTATTTTTGTCATTCAGATATTTATAATAATTATGCAACTGGGGTATCAATAGCTTATGGAGCGATCTATCTGCAAAATGGACATTTGCTGGCAATTCCCTGATAGTATGATGATAAGAATGGTTATAATTCTCTGTAATAAACTCTAAGGCACCAATATACCTCTGTGTTCTGTATACTGAAAGATACTGAGCTATCTTTTGTTTGATAGTCTTGTTGAATCTTTCTATAATACCCAAAGGAGTGTATGGGAATGATGTCAATTGGTGTATTCCATGATCTGTACATACTTGTTTCACTTCTTTTGCAATAAACTCTTTTCCATTATCTGAAAGCAGAATCATTGGTTTATATGCTTTGTTGTTTATTTTGATTTTGAAAATATAATCTAAAGCTTTGGCTATAGTCTTTCCTTGCTTATTCTGCAAAGGAATTGCCAAAGCATACTTAGAGAATACATCAATAATTGTCAGAAGATAGTTAGTGGCATCATTGTACTCAGCGGAGTTTTGCATGTCTGCAAGATCCATCTGCCATTTGACAAGTGGTCCAGGTACAACAGTGTGTTTCTGCTGTTTGTATTGTAAGTTGAAGCCTAAATGCCTCTTGTAAGTTGATTGATGAGATAGAAAATTCCTGATATCATCAACTGTGAATTCTAATTTAAAGACATTATGTCTGCTGGCACTTCTATATAATCCTTCAATAGAATTTGATGTAGTAGAAGGATCTAACCATATGCTGAGAAGATATTCAGTCAAACTGGGTACAATTTTTTGTCTTTTCTCTCTGTGCATACTCTGTATAAATCACTTCTAATTTCCATATAAATAAATATTACAAGTATTGAATAAATTACATTTTTAAAAAAGATCATCAGTTATATATTATAAATTGACAATCAATCATGCCAACTGAAAGACAATTACTGGTACACTCTCTCAAATCCTTAGGATACATTGGTGATCTAAGGAAAGGGAAACAGAGTGACTTTGAAAAGCTTCTTAAGGAATATCAAAATGCATCTAAGTTTGGTTTTCAATATGCTCAATGGGATCTGCAGACTTTACAGCAATATTTGTCTAGCAGACATCAACAGCTTCACAGAAAGATTAAGAAGGTGTTTACAGCAATCAGGTTTGTGATCAGAATCAAACCTAAGACCACACTTCTAACAGCAGGTGTAGCTAGTCAATATGATTACACATTCTTACCAGACACATGGTTTTCTAAGTCAGTGTCAGCTGTGGCACAAATCTGCTCAAAAACTAATGCTGTCCTACCTGTTGTACTAGAGTCCTATCCTTTTTACTTTAAGATTGAATTGAACTGCACATTAGTTAATATTGAGGATGGAACAACTATAGATAAAACATATTTGTTTCCTGCAGATCATGCCATCAAAATATCATCTATCAAACATATCAGTGATCTCAACAACACTCTACAATTGTGGATACAAAATTCTTTTGCTACTGATGATTCTGTTCCTGATACTAAGCACAGAGTACATGAATTCATTGCTTTCAAACTTAAGCTTGCTAAATCTCAGCAAGGTGGGTGCAAAGGATATACAGTGGATTCAGGTCTTAAAAACAAAAGGTGTCTGAAGAACCCTGATCTTAAAGACAACCTCTGCTTTTGGAGGTGCATTGCTATTGCATTGTATGAATCTTCTTGCCAAGGAATACAACAGGCTAATAGTAAACAACAAAGAGAAAAGGCAATTGCTTTAAGGGACCAATACTTTGCACAATGTGGTCAAAACATCTCAGATCATGTACAAGTGGCTGATCTCCCTGTTATCTGTCAAACACTCAATCTAGATCTTACAGTGTATACACTAGATGACAATCTTAATAGTCTAAAATTATATGAATCAGGTATTCAAGGCTCACCAATCTGTATGCATCTGGATCAACCCAAGAACCATTATATGTTACTGAGGACACTTGTAGGATATGCAGAAACCATCATTTGTGATAAGTGTAAGAAAGTTTTTGCATATAGCAAAGCCTCTAAATATCATAATCACATGGCCAAACATCAGAAAGATCAAAATAGTAGCAAGGTGCTTGTATTTAAAGATAAGCCTATTCAGAGCTCCATCTCTCTATACAAGCAGTCATTTGGCACAGAGCTTGTTAGACCTTTATTTCTAGCTTATGATTTTGAATGTATCTTGAAGAAGATGAATAATAGTGAAGTAAACCAAAAGACTACATACACTCATAGCCATGAACCTATAGGAGTAGTGATGCTTGCAGGTGGGTGCTTAGCTGATCAAGCAAGGGGCTTTGAATATGAATACTGTGGGCCAGATGCAGGCAGATGCTTTGTAGATCATTTAAACACAATACATGATTCACTGACAGGCTTACTGAAGACATACTTCTGGAAGCATCACAATAAGCAAATGGCTGTTATAGAATCCCAGAAATGCAGCTGCCAATACACTCTACAACATAGGTCATGGTGTAAAGAGACCACCTCAACAGATCAACCATGCAAATGTGGTCATTGCCGACAACATAAGAAAGGTTGTAAATATATTGTCATCAAATGTTTGATCATGAAGGAATATCTATCAATACCTATAATAGGCTTTAATAGTGGAAAGTATGATCTAACATTCATTATCACTCATATGCAGAAATATGACATCTCACCCCCAATAACTAAAACAAACTCTTATATGAAGCTAGAATATGGTGCTTATGCTTTCCTTGATGCCCACAATTATGTGCCCCCTACTACAAACTTGGAGAAATTTGGCATCATGTGGGGTGTTAAAGACATCCAGAAGGAGTTGTTTCCCTATGAATGGTTTGATAGCTTAGATAAGCTCTCAGAAACATCATTGCCACCAATTGAGTGTTTTTATAACAAACTAAGGAATACTCTGCCTTCAGAAACTGAATATCAACATGCTGTGAAAGTATGGAAAGAGAAACAGTTTGCATCATTTGGAGAGTATATGATGTATTACTGCAGATGTGATGTGGAGTTGCTATTACAGGGCACATCAAATTATAGATCTCTGCTGATGACAAAGAACAATATGGAGCTGCTAAATTATGTCAGTGTAGCACAGATCAGTTATCAGAATATCCTCAAAAACTACTTAAAGCATGATCTGAGAACAATACCTGTTATGGTTGGATTATCTCACACTTGACGTTGGGGTAAAGGATGGATGCAGATGATGGACTTGATGGTGATGTACGAGACCTCTCTACTTGCAGAGGG